>SNQJ01S0019856.1:1136-11471 GCA_010110895.2 Picea sitchensis
CCTTCATAAAATGGAAACCAACTCTAGCACTTTATCCTAAATTTCTTCAAAAGTCTGTTGCATGGGCCAAAATTTACATTCTCAATACTACTATATTGTTTGCAAGGAAAGTCTAAATTCAAAGGAAACCTTAAAACTATGTAAACTAAGATAAGAAGATAGACACAAATCATAGCTCGGAGGATTGATCATACGCCAGATGGACCACTTTTTCCATTGCGTCGAGGAGGAGGTGTCCAAACTAGAGTAGAGGCTCATTGATTACGACATTCTGGACATTGTTGGCACTGATGTGGGCATAAGAGTGAATTATAAAACTTTGTTAATTTTTGTTCCATCATCTCCTGACAGAATTGTTGTTCCTCCAGGTCCCTCCGAAGATAAAAAAATCAATTGAAGTTGTTCTTCTGAAATTCTTATGGGAGAATCCTCTTCGCCAATCTAATGGGAGTTCTCCTCTTTCTCCTCAGACCTGATACCCATATTGTTTCTCGTGACCAAAGGAATGGATTCCTCTGGTTGTATGTTGATCTCAGAAGGAGAATCTAGGAAATCCTCATTGTCCTGGTTTTGATTTGGTGGTAACTCCTCCACCACAATTGCATACCCCCAAACCTCCTCCTCCGGAGGAATTCTCGATGAATCCATGTTCTCTATTGTTGGGTGCAAAGTCAAGTGGGATGAACTAGAGACACTAGAAGAAGGAGAAAGGGATCAACATCATCTTGAGAAACTTTAGAAGGTTCCTATCCCTCTGTGGACTTTTACTCTTTCATGAGGCATGATGCAAGGATGATAGGAATTCAAAAAATAATTAAGAAAGAACAAGAAACAACCTAAGACTAGAAATATTTGGGTAGTAACAAAGCAAGACACTGAATTTTTTCGAGAAGAGAATGGTAAGAGTGCGAGAAACTCCAAATATATGATGAATGAATCCATTTTGAGGTCTCAAACCATTAAAACCACCATTACTATATCATAAATCTTACCATTGTAAGCCTACATCCATAAGCAACCTCAAGTAAAGAGCCAAGTGCTTGGTGGTTGCACGGAAGACCATGTGGCATAATTGCATGCTTGGTTTGGTGGCACCCCACACACACACACACACACATATATATATATATATATATATATTACAAAATTCAAAGCGAGTAGAAAAAAATCAATAAATGCTAAATCTACATAAAATAGACTAAGTCACTATTCATATTAATAAAATAGAATACAACTAAATTTATGAGGAAATAATTGTATGGTTGTTATTCTTGTGGTTATGATTAAAGTTATGTTATCAAATTTATTGATTCATTATCAAATCATGTCAAAGAGTTAAAACAATATTAACAATCTCATAAGTGGATGATTGTTTGAACTTATATTTCTATTTAAGCACACAATATCTTCAATGTATATGGTAATATGTTAACATTTGTAACTATTAAGTTTATTAATTATGTGTGATGATCTTGTCTTTGGTGGCATATCATTATTTTTATCTTTCTTTTACACAATTATTGTATTTTTCATAAACAATTTAACATACAACATTCTAATTTCATAATTTAACTAAAAATATGTCTCTATTTTTCCCTCCAAAATATTGGACATGATTTAAATATTGTTTTTTAATCTTAAATGTATTAATAATATAAGAGTTTTATTTGAATATTTAGCATATATCAAGAAAATCTCACTCGATTTATTGAAATTATATTACTTGTTGAATTTCATATTCAACAAATGTTGCATGACAGCGTAGTCCCTGTCAGGTTGGAATGGGAATAAATGCGACCGAGTATAGACACATGGGTAGGAAGTTGAAGTACATTTGGTTTCCATGCAGAATATAGTATTCCCGAATTTTTTTTTTTCGAAATTTATCAAAGATTATTAACATTTAGAAGGTTCTTGGACACAAAAAATTTAGCATTCCCGAAGTATTCTTTTTTACATACGTTCGTGGACAAAAACACAAAAAAATAGTAGTAATGTCTGTTACATAGGTTCGTGGACAAAAACACAAAAAAGTTAGCATTCCCGAATTAGTTTTCTTTAAAACAAGGGTTCGTGAACATGATTGAAATTGAAATTTATCAAATTATAGGTTCTTGGACAATATAAATTATACATACAAAATATGTTAATTTATAAAGTAGATATTTACTTTTATACATATGAAATATGTACTTTTATAAAGTATGGGATGAGATTTATAGAGCATGCATGGAGCCTTGATTCCATACTTAGCCAATTTTTGGATCGCGGCTTCTCGAGCTGGCGGGATGAAAATTGGGCCTCTGTTGTTCTATGCCCTACAAATAGCACCCAGAGTTCCACGATATAGAAATTGATAATCAAACTTGTGGACTATTTTAATTTTAAGGGCCTTGTGTCCAAAAAATTTAGCATTCCCGAATTAGTTTTCTTTACATACGTTTTACATACACTCCTAGACAAAAACACAAAACAATAGTAGTAACATCTGTTACATAGGCTCGTGGACAAAAGCACCGAAAAATTAGCATCCCCGAATTAGTTTTCTTTAAAACAAGGGCTCCTCGACACAAGAAATTGAAATTTATGAAATTATAGGTTCTTGGACAGCATAAATTATACATACCAAGTATGTAATTTTATAAAGTAGATATATAAAGCATGCACGGAGCCCTCATTCCATACTTATCCAGTTTTTGGATCGCAAGTTCTCGGGCTGGCCGGCTGTAAATTGGACCTCTGTTGTTTTGTGGCCTACAAATAACACCCAGAGTTCCGCGATATACAAATTGACAATCAGACTTACATACTATTTGAATTTTAAGGGCCTCATGTTGAAAAAATTTAGCATTCCTGAATTAGTTTTCTTTACATATGTTTTACATACGATCGTGGACAAAAGCCCAAGAAAAAGTTAGCATTCCTGAATTAGTTTTCTTTAAAACAAGGGCTCCTGGACACAAGAAATTGAAATTTATCAAATTATAGGTTCCTGGACAACATAAATTATACATATCAAATATGTAATTTTATAAAGTAGATATTTAATTTTATACATACGAACTATGTACTTTTATAAAGTATGTGGATGAGATTTTATAGAGCATGTACAAAACCCTCATTCCATACTTAGCCAGGTTTTGGATCGCAGGTTCTCGGGTTGGTGGGCTGAAAATTGGGCCTCTATTGTTCTGTGGCCTACAAAGAGCACCCAGAGTTCCGTGATATACAAATTGACAAGCGAACTATTTGAATTGTAAGGGCCTCTGTGGAAAGCAGTATGAAGGACATATGGTAAAGATGCAAGAAATAACATACTCTCTATATGTGCGAGTAGAAAAAAAGTAGTGAATACAATTTTGTGACATTTATATAAAAAAATAATAAAACGTGTTATATGTTCCTAGAAATTTAAAGAAACATATATATATGTGTGTGTGTGTGTGAAATATGATATCTCAAATTTGAGTGAGAGATTTATGTCATATTTAATTTTGAAAATGACCAGGCAGGAAAAAATATGCATCAAAAAAAAAAAGAATTGAAATAAAATAAACAGAATGTGTACACATTCAGCATAGCTGAAGATAAAAATCTAGGAACACATAAATATATAAGGAGACAAAAGAATAGTTTTATTTGGAATATATGAAAAAAAGAATAGTTTGTTACATAATCCTGGAAATTTAAATATGTTTTTCATATAGACTGGTATTGGGGCTCCCGCAGACCATAAGAGAAATATGTACAAGAAATAGGACTGGAAAGAAGAAGTGGGACACGGTAAAGTGTAATACCCGAAGAGTAGAAATGGGAAGATATCAGTCTTTGGCTATAGATTTCTATTAAGAAAAGGTGGAATAAATGGATTAATAAAGAAAGGACTACTAGTATACACTTAGAGGCATGGTACATAGAAGTAATTTTGGAATTTGCTTGTTGATGCCTTTTCCTGTTGGTTTTTTCCGCCGACCCGCTTGAATAAGTGGATTGATAAACAAAGGATTTATAGCAATGTTCGATATAAGTAACTTTGTTATTTGCTCGCTGATGCATTTTCCTGTTGGATTTCGTCTGCGACCCACTTCAATTTCTCTTCAATATAGCTTCTCAAGGGGGGCGACGTTGATGTCATTTCGGATTTTAATGCTGAAAAGTTCATTTTCTAATTCGCTTAGATCAATAGAAAGATTAGACAAAGCCTGATGAATGTCTCCATTCTGTACCAAATAGAGGACTAGCCAGTTGTCCATGTGTTCTTCATGATATTCAAGAATCCTGTAAAATAATTTCAAAGACAAGGCCTTAAAATTAGCAATTTGTTTATCGAAAGCTTGCTTGCTTAACGCCAACGAGTTGATGATTAAACTGGGGTCCTGGAAGTCAATTTTCCTTCTGGCTAAGTCTATTTTGGTGAGCTTTGTGAATAATGTTTCTTTCTTTGATATTGCTTGCTCACATGATTGGACGATGAGATACAGGTTCTTCACCTTCTCTTTCTAGCATGCTTCTAATTGAGTGAGTCATTTTTTGGACGGGAGATCATGTTGTCTTCTTGTTGTGTCTGGCATGTTGTTGACATGCAAGGAAAAAGGGACAACCATGTGCAAATAGAAACTTCTTCATCTTTTAAATCCGTCTACAGAAGTTGGAGCAAGTTATGTGCCCTATTTCCCAGGGAATCCATATTTTGTGATGTTTCCCATGCCTTAGTAATCAGTTCCATTCTTTTGTTGATATTTTCTCCACATATCCTCTACAGGATGCGAGGAAGATAGAGGATCCTTTTAGATTTGTTGTAGGGGTGCAAGGAGTCGTAGGCATGCTTGTGGCCAAATGACTTCCAAGCAATGGCATAGGAAACAAATATTCCTCTAATTCCTTAATCCAATCCTTTAGTCTGCCATTCTCAGCCTCAATGACTCCAACGGAATCATGAAGAGCATCTCTAGTTTCCATGTGAAGTTGAGATATTTTTGACGGCTGCATATTGGCAAGGTCAAGTTCTGAACGATGTTTTCTTTTCTTATTTTTTACATCTCTTTTTTCAATAATTTTTTTTTTCTTTCAAAAACAACACTCTGGAATACAAAGGATTCATCTTCGTCAAAAATTTTGGTATCAACTATGTCCATTTGGTAGCCATGGTGAATTACGTCTTCAAGCTGATAAAGGTTGTAGAATATGCTATCCAGATCAACGTCAAGATCCATGTTTTCACTCTAAATTTCGGGCTACTCCGCCTCCCCTACAATTTTTTTTCCCTTCTTCTGCATGGGAAGCTTGTGAGAACTATTAATTTTAGGATGAACTATTAGTTTTTGGTCCTCAGGCCCGAAGATGTTCACTGTATCTCTACAGAATTGTTGTGGAGCTTCTGCCAGTAGTTTATGAAAACGTTGGTTTGCTCTAGAAGCTACTTGAAATGAACAAATGGAGGGGACAATATAACCCTTTGGAAATGTTGGTTCAATGCGTGCAAACGGAAAATCTCCTCGAGCTCTTCACTCATTAATGACAATCTCTATGTGTGTTGTAAGTTGAGCTGTTAGAAGTAAAGCTTAATTATTGCATACTTAGAAGTGCGAAGGTGGAGGTTACAATGAAGAAAATTTAAGGATTGGAGGTTTCATGAAGGAACCAAGTTGACGACGTGCCAATGACATTCCATGGTATTGAAATTAACACTAGGAAGGGATAACAAAAGCCTTCACAAATATTGGTTTTGTGCACATTAATGGCAGAACTTCTTGAGCATTGCGCCCATCAATGACAATCTAGACGGTTCTTGCACGATGACATGTTAGCATTAAATATTTAGAAACAATAGATACATACATACATACATACATACATACATATATATATATNATTATTTTTTATTATGGACACGTGCGAAGGTGATGGAAACGGGGAAGAGAAAGCAAGGAAGGAATGGCCAAGTCTGAAAAGCGGTCGGACGGGCTTCAAAATAAGTTTACAGGCGATAGTGAGGACATGCCAGTGTCCAACGGTGAAACTGCATGAGTCGGTATTGTTGACTGCAAAATGCGTAAAACGTAAGAGGGCATGATGGTGCAGTTCAGTGGAGGGTTTGTATATTTGCAGGAAAGTGGCTAAGTATGGAAAGTGTGATTTTGTGTAATATTTTAGGGAGCATAGCGAAGGGAAGCATGTACATTCTTTAGATCGCGGGTTCTCGGGCTGGCGACCTCAAAAGTGGGCCTCTATTGCTCCGTGTCTTACAAATAGTACCTAGACTTGCGCGATATAGAAATTGAGAAGCAGACTTGCATGCTGAACATTGCAATTCTAATGTTCCATTCCCTCCAAACAACACTCAGAGTTCCACGATATACAAATTGACAGGCGAACTTACATACTTACGAAAATTTTTGGATCGCGGATTCTCGGACTGGCATGCTCAAAATTGGGCCTCTATTGTTTTGTGTCCTACAAATAGCAGGCAAAGTTCCACGATATAAAAATTAGTTGACGGAGTGCAAGACTGGCGCCTTCAACATTGCAATTGTCTACATGTATAACATATAACATATATGTTATATATTTAACATTATCTAAAAACCACGGCTATAAAATTAGTTGAGCAGTATGTGTACAAATGAGGGAAAACTAAATATGCATATTTCTCAAGTATGTATGGATGGCCATTTTTTTCGATCGTGGATTTTTGGGCTGGTGGCATCAAAATTGGGCCTCTATTGTTCTGTTTCCTACAAATAGTACCCAGAGTTCTGCGCTATAGAAATTGACAGACAGACTCCAGGACCGGTGGGTTCAAGATTGCGATTGTCTACATGTATAAGATACAACATATATGCTACAGAGTTGGATGGCGCCCACAAAGGAATCTGTGGCCATAAAATTCGCGAACTATGAAAACGAATGGTCGTCGGTTGGACTTGTGATGTAGAGATATAGATGGACATCAAATCTGTCACTAGGCCATCTAGGAACCTGCCAACATAGACATGGATTACGCAAGTTTTGGATGCAAGATGTACAATCGGAACACAAGGAATAAGAGTTTGATAACGCCTAGCGGGGAACCCGCGGGCATAAAATTGGCTAAGGGAACGAAAGTGCTCGGTCAGACTCCTGGTACATATTTCATAATTATGTGCAACACCAACTGTGTCGTGACCAGACTAGTATGTGTACAAAGCAAGGAAAACTAAATATTTACGTTTATAATGTATGGGCATGAGATTTTATAAAGCATGTAGGGATATCGCATTCCATACTTGGCCACTTTCTAGATCATGGGTTCTCGGGTTGGCGGGCTAAAAATAAGCCTCTATTGTTCTGTGTCCTACAAATAGTACCCAGAGTTCCGCGATATACATATTGATAGGTGGACTTGCAGGTTGGCTGAGATTTTATAGAGCATGTACACTTTTTGGATCGCGGGTTCTCGGGCTGGCGGGCTAAAAAATGGGCCTCTACTGTTTTGTGCATTACAAATGGCACCCAAAATTCCACGATATACAAATTTACAAACGGATTTGCGGGCTGGTTGGCTCAACATTGTACTTCTATTGATTTCACGATATATAAGTTGAGAGACGGACTCCAGCGCTGGGGAGCTCCTAGAAAGGAGCAATACATACTAAATATGTACTTTTATAAACTATGGACATGAAATTTTATAGAGCATGTACAAAGTTACGTGATATACAAATTGAGAAGAGGATTTGCAGTCTGGATGGCTCAACATTGCACTTCTATTGGTCTGTGTCCTCCAAACAACACTCGGAGTTCCGCAATATACAAATTGACAGACGGACTCCAGGACTTTCAGGCTCAAAATTGAATATGTATTACATATTACATGTAATATGTACAATATGAAATGGACAAGCAGAGGGTCGGGGTGGCGATATAAAATTAAGTGCAAATATGAACACGTGTATCTGCTAGTTCCGGGCCTAGAAATTTTTCAAGGAATGAGTAATCCATACTAAATATGTACTTTTATAAAGTATGGATATTAGACAGATCCCTCATTCCATACTTAGACACTTTTTGGATCACAGGTTCTCGAGCTGGCAGGCTGAAAATTGGACCTCTATTGTTTTGTTTTCTGCAAATAGCACCTAGACTTCCGCGATATACAAATTTATCGGCAGACTTCGTGTTGGCTCGCTCAACCTTGAACTTCGAAACACAGGGAACGATATTTTGATAATGCATAACGGGGAACCCGCAGGCATAAAATTATATAATGAAACCAAAAGGCTCAGTCTGACTCGTACTGCATATTTCATAATTCATGTGCAACACCAACTATGTGGTGACCAGATCAGTATGTGTAGAAACCAGGCAAAACTAAATATGGACCTTTATAAAGTATGGACATGAGATTTTATAGAGCATGTATGGATATGGCATTCCATACTTGGCCACTTTCTGGATCGTGGTTTCTCAGGCTGGCGCGTTCAAAAATACGCCTCTATTGTTATGTGTCCTACAAATAGCACAGAGAGTTCCACGATATACAAATTAACAAGCGGACTTGCGGGGTGGCTGAGATTTTATAGAGCATGTACACTTTTTGGATCATGGGTTATCGGGCTAGCGGGGTCATAAACGGGCCTCTATTTTTTTGTTGCTTACAAATAGCATCCACAACTCCGCGATATACAAATTAACAAGCCGACTTGCGGGTTGGTCGGGTCAACATTGTACTTCTAGTGATTTCTGCGATATACAAATTGACACACAGACTCCAGGGCTGGCGGGCTCCCAGAAACAAGCAATACATACCAAATATGCACAAATCCCTTATTCCATACTTAGCCACTTATTTGGATCGCGGACTTGCAGGTTGGCGGGCTGTAAATTGGGCCTCTAATGTTCTGTGTCCTGCAAATAACACCCATAGTTAGGCGATATACAAATTGACAAGTGGAATTGCGGGCTAGCTAGCTCAACATTTCACTTTTGTTGGATGGCGGACCTGTGGACTGGCGGGCTCTAGGCGGGAAAAAAAAACACACTTGCAAACAAGTTCGACAAATATAAAGAGTAAACAAAAAACTATTTAGTATGGAAGACAGGCAGAAAAAAAAACGCACCTTTGCATGGATTCCTCCACATCTATGGTTAGGAGTTCTTTGCGGCATCTAATTTTCCTGTTTGTTTCTATGAACAAAAGTACAAAACAAAAGGGATATGAACATAAGTTAACATGTAAAGAAAAAAGCAAGAACTATGCACATATACTAAAAAAAATAGAATAAGATGAATAGAGTAACAAATAGTTTTTAGAAGGATGTACCTCTTTTTTTTTGCATAATGTATATTTTATAATTCAAGTACAAGACCAACTGTATGGTCACCAGAGCAGTATGTGTAGAAATCAGGGAAAACTAAGAAGCTGGATATTTTTTTTTTCCCAACAAGATACACAAATATGCTTTGAAACATAGAAATATGACTTTGCAATATGTTTGATGTATATCTCATAATTCAAGTGCAGTACAAATTGTATCGTGATCAGACCAATATGTGTCTAAGATAAACATAATTTATTGAGGAATGGGCACATTTGACCAGACATGGTCAATAAGTGTGTTTTTGTAACGACCCTGCTTAAATAGACATATAGGATTATTAATTATAATTAATTTAATAATCTAACTGTCCTAAAAGATTAGCTAAACTATAAATAATTCTTAAAATAACATTAACTAATTAATTATTATTAATTAGTTATTCATGATTGTCAATGATTAATTTAAGTATTAATTAACTCATTAATTAATAAGGTAAAGAAATAAAAGGAAGATAATAAGTTATTTTATTAAATTAAAGAGTTACGTACATGAAAGGGATAAGATATTAAATAAAGGGGATAAGGGGCATTAACGGGAGAGGATAAGAAGGTAATAAATGGGTTAGGTAGGGAATAAATGAGGGGAGGAGTAGGTGAAGGATGAATATGGAGGGGAAGGAGGTTTACGGGAGGTCATTGGACGGGAGATGGGGGATTGATTTGGAGGGCTCTGGATTTGCAGAGAGGGAGTGGAGTTTTGAGAGTGGGATTGTATCAGTCAGGCACCGGGGTTGCTGGAGGTTTTGGGCACGGGGGCCAGGATATCCATATGATATCTTGGAGCTAGGAGGTTACCTAGTTGGCAGGGAGGAACTAGGTTTTGGGCAGTGTTTTACGGTGCAGCAGCGATCAAGAAGGCATTTGGACAACGAAGGGCTATTAGCATCAGGTGCAGGTATTTAAGATTTTGCATTGTTTTTAAACTGTTATAAAATTTTTATTATGTGTTGATAAATTTATAAATGCTTAGGTGCTCA
>SNQJ01S0019856.1:11481-33242 GCA_010110895.2 Picea sitchensis
TGTGTGTGATTGTTTATTTCTTACTGCTCATTATTGGATAATAATTCTACATTGATATAACATTTGAAGAAAAAGGGTTATAATTACGCTATTATTGATTCACCCCCCCCCCTCTCAGTAATCCAACAGGACGAAACCTTTAATGTATATCCTTACCATGTCTAATAATTTGCAATCAAAACATATAATTACCATGAGCATGGATTTACAATCCAAATAATTGCAATGTAATTAGTTCTTTTAAAAAGAGCCAAAACTCCAACCCTAATTTTCATTTAGTATGGATTCATCTAACTCCACGCACTTCATGGTACTCGAGATTAAATCATGGACCATATTATTGTTAAAGAGATTGCAACCTGTGGGAGAGGGAGAAGGTAACGATGGAACTTTGTTCATGGATGGTCTACCACGAAGTGGTATACATAGGAGGAAAATCCTAAAATATATCAGGAGATAAGAAAAATGGAGATGGTGATAGCTGTAAACTCTGTTACAAATTCCGTTACAAGATCATTAAAAAAATCACTTAAAAAATATTATGAAAAAATAATTGCACTTCACATGTATTTATTCCACTAGCATGAATTTAATGACCTTAATGAATACATGTCATAGTTATCTAAGATTAAAACTTCAAACTTAGGTTATCTATGTTTGAAAATAAATTGCATTGTGTGCATGTTCGGTAATTAAAACTTGAAACTTAGGTATAACCTAAGATTCAAAAAAGACATCGAATTTGTAGTGTCATAAAAGTAATTTAAATATTATGAAAAAAAAGTTATTTTGTTAATCATATGTGCAACACTTCAAGAAAAATATGTGTAGTTAAAGGAAAACTAATGGATAGTGATGAATCAAATGCTAGCCTTCATTAGGGAGTAATAAGGGTCTAAATGCCCATCTTTGGATGTTTTATAAAAAAAAGGAGCCTCAATCAAGATATAGAGATAAATATTTCTTAACCCATACAAACACCTTATTCAAGGGTCTGTCCTTGCACATGAACTATGCAACACATGTTTCAACTGTGCAATTGTGTTAACTATTGGCAAATGGAAATATTGCAAATTTTGAAAAGAACTATTGGTTGTGGAGTTTTTTTAGGGTGAAAGAAATGGAAATTTGCAAATTTTGAAAAAGGTGCTTCATGGTTAAGAAAAAAGATAGTTCTAATTAAAAAAAAAGGAGTTCTATTATAGAAAATTTTAGGTTTAAAATAGGTTTCATATGGGAAAAAAGGTAGTTATTGAATATGAAATTCAACAACGAATATAATTTCAATAAATTGAGTGATATTTTCTCGATATATGCTAAATATTCAAATAAAACTCTTATATTATTCATACATTTAAGATAAACAAAACAACATTTAAATCATGTCCAATATTTTGGAGGGAAAAATAGAGACATATTTTTAGTTGTAGTTTAAAAGTTGTAATGATTTTCTATGGTTTAAAATAAACTAAAGGAACATAAGTGATTTTATCCTAATTTCAATTTCACAATATCAAATTTTAAATTTTAGGGTGTTGAATCCAATTTTACATTAAAAACAAAAGTATCATCCATCCAAAATTGCAATTTTTATAAAGATTTCATTGTCAACTATGATAAACTTAGAATCTCAAATTAATAAAACTTTTAACCTTCTTCTTCAATTATATTTGAAAAAAAATTACAAACAAGAAAATACTAATTAAATATTAAAATTTAAATTAATTATTTCACAATAATAATAGTAATAATAAGGTAATAAGAAGGTGCTAGGGTTAGGGTTACTTCTGGTGCACCACGTCGCCCTATAGGGGTACAATGATTCTGAGTGAGGGAGGGCCGAGAGGCCCTTCCTACAGTGATGCAACTGCTCCAGGAAAAAACGGAGGCGGATCTAAGTGCCCAGCCTTTGAACCTCCCCCAGATCTTAGATCAAAGCTCATTTCCAAAGGGACATTCAAAGACCGAGAGATGGATATTGATTTAGGTAAAGCTACACCAGCGGCAAGTACGGCTCGAACTTGGGTACCAGGGAAATGTATCCCTCAAGCACCGCAAGCCCCGAAATACATTGTAAGTACACCTCAGATTGAGGAACAAAAGCAATACATGAGAGACTACGCTTTAATTGACAAATTTTTAGGGCTCTGGCCCTCCGAAAAGGAACTGGTGAAATGGATATATCATTGGTGGAAGCCCAAAGGTCACTTTGATCTGCAGCTGGGCTCCAAGGTTTTTTTTACCATAATCCTGCATAACCTAGAATACAGGAATTGTATCTTCGATGACAACCCATATTTCTTCAACTCGGCGGGTCTTTTTTTGAGATTCTGGACAAAAAACTTTAGCCCTGAATTGGAGGACTTTACACATGCCCCAGTCTGGTTAAGGCTATATTCCTTACCGTAGGAGTTCTGGATGGAAGAGGTCCTGGAAGGCATAGGAAATACAATAGGAGTGGACACCAAATCCTAAGAAGCCACTAAGTAGTGAAGGTACATCTCCTATGCACGCATATGTGTTTATATGAAAATTGCAAAGCTGCTACCAGGATCTATCGTTCTGGAATACTAGGATGAGGATTGGATGCAAACCATCAACTACGAACACATTCCTTTAAAATGTAGAAAGTGCCATGAGCATGAGCACCTCTTTAGGGACTGTCCCCTCAACATGCCTAGAAAAGAGGGAAACCCAGAAGAAAACAAAGACAAAGAACGATTCATACCAGCGACGAGAAAGCACAGACAAGGAGGAAAGTGGACAACAATCCAGAACATCAAGGAACTAACCACGAGCAACCAATACGTGATCTTGCAGCAACAACCAGAAGGCTTGGAAGCCTCACAAGCCCCACCCTCAGATAAAACACCCCTTAATCGAGTGAAAGGGAAAGAATAGGAAAACCAAGGGAAAACCCCACTCATCCCCACAACCATCTCTACTGCTACAGCCCTTGACCCCTCAGAGGTAGAAGATGAAGACATGGAAATGGAACTAGACGAGAAAGATCTAGCAGGAATAGACCTGGAGCATCTGGAACATGCCTACAGGCACCACAAACTCTATACCATCCCACCGGATCAACTGAGAAAAGTGCACAAAATATTCCTCAACTCTTCAGCTGGCTCTATGGTCAGATCTAGCGCAAGCTTAGGAATCCAGGGAAACATGTCAAAAGAACAACGTAAACCTTAGAAGGAAGAAAAGAAAAGAGGACGGAAATCTACCAGCAAGCTCATCCAAGAGATAGGACACTTTATGGTCAACTCAGGTCAGATACATCTAATATATGACAGTTTCCCACCCCTTCCCCCCCCTTCCTCCTCATGAATATCATCTCTTGGAATATAAGGGGACTCGATCGTCGTAGTAAACAGAGACTACTACGAGATATGCTCATTGTAGAAAAACTAGATATAATGCTACTTCAAGAAACAAAATGCGTCATAGAAGAGATGGATAAGATCCTCCCCAACTGCTGGAAGCAAGGGCAAGGCATCTACACAGCGGCCATGTTTGCGGCAGGTGGGATGACTCTCCTCTGGAACCCAAACTTGGTCACTATGGAAAACTTCTTCCCAACCAAATGGTCTATCACGACATCCTACCGACTCATTGGCTCCAATAAGCCAGGTTATCTAACCAATGTCTATGGACTAGCCAACTCAAGGGACAAACAGGCCTTCCTTCGCAGCCTAGAGCATCAAGCCACTTTAACAGCAGGGAACAGATGGATCCTGGGAGGAGATTTCAAATGATCTGCAACCTTAATGATAAAAGAGGTGGTACGAGACGACTTGAAGTAGATTCGAGGGACTTTCAGCGCCAAATCGACAACCTAGGCCCATAGACCCAGACAACTCCAATGGAACCTTCACTTGGACAAATCGTAGAACAGGATCTCACCAAATAGTCTGCAGACTAGATTGCTTCCTCCTTTCGGACTTGCTCTTGTTGGAGGGCAAAGCTTTGGAATCCATAATCCTTGACTTCCATGGATCTGATCATTGGTCGATCCAACTCTGGTTGGAATTCCCAACAAATCTAGGTCGAAAACCCTTCAGATTGGATCAATTCTGGCTTAACCACCCTGACTTCCAGCAGAACGCCCACGTCTGGTGGGAGGAGGCTGCAGTGACCATTGGCTCCAATATGTATAGGTTTCAGCAGAAACTCAAGAACTTCAAACAAAAACTTAAAACTTGGAATAAACAAACTTTTGGCAACATCTTTGAGGCCCAAAGACAACTAATGGAAAAAATGAACATTGTTCAAAGTCAAATCCGGGACACGTGTTTATCTGAACCCCTCAAGCTACAGAAAGAAGCAATCAGACAGAAGTTGGAGGAAAGAAAAGCCCAAGAAGAAATCTTGTGGAGGAAAAAATACCATATCCAATGGCTCAAAGAGGGTGACTGAAAAACCAAGTTTTTCCATAGGTCCACCATCCAAAGAAGGAATGCTAATCGTATCACCCATCTCATCTCAGATAATGGGAAAATCAGGCACACTCATGAGGAACTGGAAGAAGAGTTGGTCACATATTATCAAAACCTCTTGTCGGAGCCCCAAAGAGATAGATCTCAAGATATATCATAGATCATGCAACACATACCCTCCTTAATCTCGGAGGAACAGAACATGTCCTTACTTCAACCCATCACGATTGACGAAGTTGATCAGGCTCTCCAGGACACCCGCAAGGGAAAATCCCTAGGACCAGATGGCTTCATGTTTGATTTCTTCCATCATTGTAGGCCAATGCTCAGAGAGGAAGTATGGGAGATCATTGAAGACTCCAGACTCTCCGGACAAGTCCTCTCAACCCTCAATGCTACTTTCCTTACACTCATTCCCAAAGAAGAGTAAGTAAACCATCCTAAGAAGTTCTGACCGATCACCTTCTATAACGTCATCTACAAGCTCCTAACCAAGGTGATAGCAAGGAGACTCAATCCCCTCCTTCCCTTCATCATCTCTCCGGAACAATCAGGGTATGTGGAGGGTAGACAGATCCTGGACAACACCATCCTCGCCCATGAAGTCATTCATTCTCTTCAGAATAACCGAACGCCAAGTATGCTCCTAAAACTAGACCTCTCCAAAGCTTTTGATAAGTTAAGTTGGGAATATATGTGGGAGATGCTCTTTGCCTTTGGTTTTGACCCCTCATGGGTTGCCTAGATTTTGAACCTCACCTCCTCGACCCTCTTCTCAATCCTTATCAACGGAGTTCCTTATCGCCCTTTCTCTCCCACAAGAGGAATCAGGCAGGGGGACCCCCTTTCTCCTTTCCTCTTCATCATCTTGGCAGAACGCCTCAGTTGCCCCATTCAGGATGTGGTAGCAAACAAGACACTAAAAGGGCTGCCCCTGCATGGCATCAACCCCCCGATCTCACATAGCCAATTTGTGTATGACACTCTGATGATGGGCTCCCCTACAGTCCAAGAGGCCCTCACTTTTCTCTCAATCATCAATACCTTCTGTGAAGCCTTGGGAATGGACATAAACAAGGACAAGTCCCAGATCTTCTTTTTCAATACTCCTTTGTCGATTCAGCTCCACATCTCAGGCATCTTGGGTTTCACTCGAAGCTCCCTTCCGTCCAAGTACCTTGGCATGCCCCTCCTTGATAAATCCCTCAGAAACAGCTCTTAGGAAAGCCTCCTTACCTCCTTTTCGAAAATACTCTCCTCCTGGACCTATCGAGCTCTCAACTTCCCGAGTTGCCTCATCCTCCTCAAATCGGTCCTACAAGCTCTACTTGACTATACTTTCTCGGCCCTTGCGGCCCCAAACTTCATCCTCAATGCCATCAAATCCTTGCAATGAAACTTTCTCTAGCAGGGGCTTAAAGCTGGGAAGAAATTTTCTCTAATCAATTAGGAAAATATCTATCGTCCTAAGATTCAAGGGGGTCTAGGAATCAAAGATTCCTCTATTCTAAATAAAGTACTCGAAGCCAAGATCTGTTGGAGATGGTTGAAGAGACCGCAAGACCTTTGGGCCAAGCTTTGGTGACAGAAGTATAATCCCAACACAACAGAAAGAAGCCTCATTTGCTAGAACGAAGACACCCTGGGATCCCTGATTTGGACAACAGCCAGGCAAAATCGCCACCTGATAGTCAACCATGCCTTCTGGAAAATTTGGAATGGTCAAACTACCCTCTTCTGGAATGATTCCTGGCAACAAATCTCGATTTTAGCACAGGAGGAATCGGTTGTTACCTTCTGCCCCCCAACAACTCAAGCAAGACTGACAAGAGTGGCAAATTACTGGAAGTTCAACCCCACGAATGCCACTTGGAGATGCTTGAAATCCAATAAAGATGACCTACATGTTGAGGCAGAGGTGAGCCTTCAACCTTGGCACAACATGATCAATGAAGGAAACTTAGATTGTGTATGATAGTGAAACTTAGATTGTGTATGGAAACTTAGATTGTGTATGATAGTGAAGAGAACAACCATTGTTGTTTTTTCTTTAATAATGATTGATTTTACCAAAAAAACTAGAAACTCGGCTAAAATCATGAAACAACTAGTTTCTAATGGGCGTTGATCTCATAATTTAGCATGAATGGAAAGATGTGATTACATTGTTGTTTTCTATCACAAATTTTCCATGGAAAACAATTTTTTGAGTAAATATGATGTAATACATTGAAATTTATTCATAATAGGAATAAACTCAATTAATGGAGACATTTAAACATAGAGAAACATAAATATCTCAAGCACATTAAGAAACAAAATCACAAATAAATTCCATCATAGAAAGACACTAAATTTCACCTAGGGAAATTCAAAGGAAAAAACCCTAGCATCGAATGCTTTCTCAGTATGTATTTTGAAAATTCTAGGTTACAAAGAATCTCAAGGCTCCATCGCCATTCAACAATCTACATAGATACTATTTCTTTTACATCTCTTATCTTGTCCAAAAATACCCTTTGAGAGTCAAGTTACAAGAAGATTTAGGAGAGCTAAGAGGTAACGAGAAGACCAAGAAATTGAACTTTCAGTTCGCATTATCTCTCTCTTTTCCTCTCCTATTATTATTATTTAATTAATTATGTTTTTTTCCTCTCTGTTGTCTCATTTAATTTTTTAATACGTTCATTGTATTTTATTATTTTCCTACCCTCATTAATTTTTGAATTGCACTTAGGTACTGAATATTACAACCATTTTATTGTGTTTGTGTCCATTTCATATCAACAACCCAATCAATAACATGCATGGTTAGGATCATGTACATATTTTTAAGAAATGAAACATGGAAAACATTATGTTCTTTAATGTTAGTAGGTAAGGAAAATTTATATGCTACTAGCCCCATCCTTTCTAAAATCTCAAATGGTCCCCATCCTTTCTAGAATCTCAAATGGTCCACAATATATAGGGGAAATCTTAGTGCAAGTTCCATGTTTCAAGGAACTCCTTCATGGTTCAAATTTTATATAAACATGTTATCCAAATTTAAACTCTTTATGCATTATATTCTTGTATATGTGACTTTTATGTATGTCTTAATCTATCTTCATATTTTTTTTAATGCTAATATCCTCGTGTTCCATCTCCTTAATCATTTTTAGTCCAAGCATGATTTTGTTCATTGGATTATCCCAAATCACTAGAGTATTTTATTTTCTGACATAAAGAATCTCAAATGGACTCATTTTTTATGATGCTTGATAATCATTATTACAAGAAAACTCTACCTAGTGAAAATAGTCCTCCCACTTGGTTTATTCATAACATACATGAAAGCGTGCCTTGTAGTATTTGATTTGTTCTCTCTATTTTCTCACATATTTATGGATGATAAGCAATGCTAAAGTTTAATTGTGTACCTAATCCTTCAATTTTCAAATATTCATTTCCAAAAAAATGATGTAAAAATTGAATCTCTATTTGATATCATTATTGTAGGCATCCCATGCAACTTGAAAATTTCTTGTAGATTTTTTTATACAATGTTGTTTTTTGTGTGTATGTGTTTTATAGAAATAAATTGAGAATCATTACTCACTATTTCAACCACAACTATGATAACATTATGTTGTTTCACTATCCTAGGAAATCCTGTGATAAAATCCATTGTTATTGCCACTCATTTCCACTTGGTAACTAACAAAGGTTGTAACAAGCGAGCTAGATGTTGGTGTTTGAATACATATTAAACCAAAAAATGATGGAGAAACATAAAAAATCATAAATTACATGCCAACTCATTCATTGTTATTACCAAGAAATATGCGTATACATGTGCAAGATCTATTGCATCAAACAATCAACTCCTATGATCACTCAACAATCTCTCCACAATTCACTCAACTGTATTATATCTATCTCAAAATATTCCTTGGAGATCATATAACCACACTAAAAACAACGATACTAATAATAGTACAAATGAATCATTAACCCAACATTTCTCCCCCATAATGATCATTTGGAAAGATTCAAAGATCATATATGAATATGTAGGACGTGTCCTCTCGTAGTGCCCTAGTGAAAATATCTGCAACTTTCTCTTCTATTCTATAATACATAATCTCGAGTACACCTTGTTGAACCAAATCTCAAACACTATGCTACTGTATATCAATGTGCTTGGTTTTCTTTTGAAAAAAATAAATTCTTAGTCATGTGATAGAACTTTGATGATCTCACAAATCAATGGTGTGATTGTTTCTTGTTGTTCATGTAGATTCTCCAAAATTCTTCTTAACCACATTGCTTCACAAGCTATTGTAGTTGTTTCTTTGTACTCTTATTTTTCCATGGAGAGAGAAACAAAAGGTTGTTTTTTAATACTCCAAGAAATTGTTACTAAATCCATGTTGAATATATGCCCCGAGGTGGATTCTATGTCATCCATACAACCTACCTAATATGAATATACATAACCAATCAATATAAAATCCTCTGTAGATATGTATATCGAATCATACTCAAATGTACCACATAGATACCTCATAATTCTCTTAGCTACTTTATGATGTATTTCCTAGGGACATGGCATAAATCTTGATACCATATTGATTGCAAAAAGATATATCTAGATGATTCATATTTAGGTATATCAAAATTCCAACCAATTGATGATATAGAGTAGAATCTATTGAATTGGAGTCATCATTTTTGTATAACTTCAACCTGATTTCCAAAGGAGTTGTGGCTAGCTTGCAACTCATCGTGTCGAACTTCTTCAAATATCCCAAGTATAATTGTCTTGCAACATGAAAATGTTATCTTCCTTTTTCCACACTTCAATGACCAAGAAATAATGCAACTCACCAAGATTTGTCATCTCAAATTCAACCAACATATGTGACTTAAAATTCTAAACCAATTCAATATTATTCCTTGTGTAAAACAAATCATCAACATATTATGAAACTATTAGAATATATTGTCCCGACTGAAGAATATAGAGATTCGGTTCATGTGAACCCTTAACTAGGCCATGATATTGAAATTATTTATCAATCCTTGAATACCATGCTCTTGGTGTTCATTTGAGAGCATACAATGCTTTCTTCAACCTATAAACATTATCTTCTTTACCTATAATTTAAAAATCTTCAGGTTTCTCTACATAAATTTCTTCATCCACATAACCATTTAAAATAAATATGATTTAGAATCCATTTGAAAAATTGCCCACATATAATGCGAATCCAATGCAAGTACCATCTTAATTGTGTCCAACTCTACCACTGGAGCAAAGGTTTATGTATAATAAATTCCTTCCTTTTGTGCATAACCTTTGGCAACTAAACAAACTTTATTTTATCAATTGCACAATCTAATTTATACTTCTAGTATTATACACCCATTTACTACCAATTACAGTATTTCCATTGGGTAAACTGACCAAGTCCCATGTATCGTTTTTCACCAAGGCATTAAATTATGCTTCCATATCTTCATTTCATTCATTCTTTTTTTATGCTTCTACATAACTATCTATTTCATTCATTTTGATTGTACCTTTGTTATAAGAGAGAAATTCACAATGCAACTTTGTGATCTAGTAACCCTTCTCTCGAAGTTTCTATCCAACATATTACATTCAGAATGACCATTGATTACACACTTAGGCTTCTTATTGAATTCATCTAACTTGTTGTAATCTAGGGGTTTGTAAGGTGTTACAAGTAGTCCTTTACAAAAAGCAATATACAACTATATATACTAGGTATAGTCACACACAAAGAGAAGAGAAGGAAAATAATAGAAAGTAATGGGTAGACCATCAATTAACACTTTATTAAGATATCACAAGAACACCCAATAAAAGAACTTGTTCTTTGTTACATTGACGCACATATTTATACTCATAATTTTGTTACAAGGTAGTTCTAACTATCTAAATACCCTAGTCATTCGACTCGACCGAGCGATCGGTCGACTTACAGAATCAACTAGAACTGATAATCAACTACTCCTTTACTTGGTTGAATATAGGGTCTAGTCGATAGAGTCGACTAGCCCCTCCAACATCTCCCCCCACCTCAATTCCTTGCTCATCCAGAGTAAGCAAAAGATGTGGATTTACAAATAAAACATTATAGAGAATCTTATTACAAAAAATGCTTTTATGTTTTAGTCTTGGACAATAATGTCTTGATATGGTGTTGTGCTATTTGTTGGATGTGCTTGGATTGATGTTGTGTTATCTATTCCTCTAGTTCATCAATTAGCATAGGCAAGTCGAGTTCTTCTTCTACTTGCATTGGATGGTCAATAGTTTCTTGTGAAATAATCTCTAGCCATGTATAAAGATGCACTACCGAATGCTTTCTCGAAAAAGTTAACAAGTTGTTTTTGTTCCCATCAACTAAGTCAATTTTGAATGCATACTTTTCAAAAATAAAATATATGAGAATGATATACACAAAATGTAGTAGATCCCTTTTTTTTATTTTGAAAATTAAACTTTTATTATTTTTCAAAGCCAACCAATTAATATTTAAATCATATTTTATACACCATTGTGTTCCCATCATCTTTTTTCCTATTACATACATTAAAAAACCAAAAATACCATTTTGAAGAGGAAATATCCATGAGAATCCAGCTTATTTTTTTATAGTTTTATACCACTAATTTTTCTCAAACACTTTTAGCACTATGGAAAAAACATTTAAATATGTTTTAAAAGAAAATAAATTTAAAAATACAATATGAAATCTAAAGTGTGAAAATGATACACCATTGGATAGAGGATTCACTAGTGAATCCACTAACATCAACTTTTCCATCTAAGATGAAAGAGATGAAGGGGTTTTACCACCTTTAAATTACAATTGTAGAAAATCCCATATCAAAGGCCCTGGATTTCATAATTTTAAACACTCAATAAATAAATTTAGCTCAATGGAAGTTTATTATAAAGCTTGATCAAATGCTTAACAAGAATTTTCAAAATACATTGATGAAGGATTAGTTAAACCCTCTATCAAATTCTTTGTAGGTTAAGAAAAACATCTAGATCAAGTTAATAACTTGGTCAACATTCCTATGCATCTTAATTTCTGTCTTTGTAGGTTAAGAAAAACATCTCGAACAGTTTTTGGTGCATAAATTTGAATTCATGCATAAATTTGAATTACAACATTGCATGTCAGCATCATGAAGTGATGTGGCATTACTTATCAAAATTACTTAAAATATATTCATAATAGCAATAAAAATTACAAGTTAACCAACAAACAATGACATTTTCTTATAATATAAGGAAACAAATTTATCTCAAATAAATCACATCAACCAATTATTATTTATTCTATAAAATAAATAGTAAATAAAATTTAAAGGAGATGTGTTAAATAAAAAATATGTCTACATAGGCTTGAGATTAATATTAAATTCTGAAATTAGAATGTTGTATGTTAAATTGTTTATGAAAAATATAATAATTATGTAAAAGAAAGATAAAAATAATGATTATTTTCTTATGCCACCAAAGTCAAGATGCACACATAATTAATAAATTTAACAGTTACAAAAGTTAACATATTACCATATAGTGAAGAGCTTGTGTGCTTAAATAGAAATATAAACTCAAACAATCATCCACTTATCAATTGTTATTAATATTTTAACTAGTTAACATGATTTGATAATAAATCAATAAATTTGATAATGTAATTTTAATCATAACCACAAAAATAAGAACCATACAATTATTTCCATATAAATAATGAGTTAATCTATTTTATGTAAATTTTGTAATTATTGGTTTTGTTTCTACTCTCTTTGAATTTTGTTGTAATATATATATATATATATATATATATATATATATATATATATATATTTACAAGTTGGGTTTGGTAGCATCATCTGAAATATATATATATATATATATATATATATATATATATATATATCTCTTATATATAAATAATTTACCTGTGATTCTGAATTAATCCATATATTCAGGTGCAACTACCAACACTCTCTTTACTTGAGAACATTTGGTTATGGTGTGAAACTAAACTGTTGAGATCGCTCACTCATGTGAACCTTAGAGACTCGGGTCTCCTTGCCTATAAGCTCATAGTATAGTAGATGTGAAAGGTGTTAAGTGTGATTAATTTGGGTTGGTTTTGGTTTGTTGGAGTTGTTGAGATACTCTCTCAACCTCCATAGAATAGTTTGAAATAAGTTGGATACGAGAATCCATTATATATATTACCCTATGTAGGTGTGTAAGTCTGAGTAATAAATGTATTGTGTAGATGTCACCTTGCTATCCTTTGCTTCTCAATTCTCTAAATTGGTATGAGGCTTGAGGGACAATATGACTCTCTCTCGAGGAGAATTTTGGAATATGGGATAAATTGAGTTAATCCCTCATACTTGTACATATGTAGCGTTGGGTGTGTTGTTGTGTATATTAAGTTCTCTGAGTTAGTGATTGCTGAAACATATTTTTTTGTGTGAAGTTCCGTGAGATATTCTGATCGTCGTTAGTGATTGCTGAAACGTAATTTTTGTGTGAAGTTCCGTGAGATATTTTGATCGCCGCTATTGCCTATTGTTCGAATTGTGGCTCAGAAACGAAGAAGAGTCCTTATGCCTATTAGATTTAGATACCGGATGTGGGGATATTTATCTAATATCCGGAGAGACTAACCACTGTATCAAGCTACAGATCTGAAGTTGTCCTGCATACGCATGGGAAATTGCTTCTCAGTTCGTAAAATTTCAGATTCGACTGCGTTTGTTTGTAGCATGGTGATTAGACTACCAGAACTGCCCAGCAATACTTGCAGCATCCGTCGCTATCCTACTTACTATGAGAATCTATGCAAGTATCTGCGATTATGGTAGTCAAGTCATATTAGCCGAGTGTGCGGTGAGACTATCATTATTAGCATTAGATCACGCTTTCGAGACACCAATGTGGATTTTTCATCACATTCCAAGCGGTTGTTTTGGGGAATGTTAACCGAGCCGGAAATTAGTTGAATGACAGCTACAAATTTGTGTTGTTTTATGGAGTTTGTAGTTTGTTTGTGTGTAGTTGTGGGTTTTCTATTTCATATGATTATGAAGAACCAAATGAACCAAATGAAGAACATAGTGATGAAGAACATACTTCGGTGCTCCAAGATCGACAATTACAGGTTACCTTTAAGTGGTGAGTTTAAAGTTTTGTGTGTAAGTGTATATGTAAAAAATAAAAGCACTTTATTTTTTTGATACGAACATTGTGATCAGTACATTGTTTTTTATTTTAAAGTCCTGTAAAGAATGTTGAGGGACATTAGGTGTCAAACTTTTCTTCTAGATCTTGAAAGTGAGAAAGCAAAAACCGATGAGGATGAAGGCAAGTTCATCAGTAGAATGCATCAATAATTGTCAACTTTTATCACGGAAGCCCCAATGGAAACAGAGTTGTCAAATTGTCCGATTATACAGGTACGAAAAGATGGAGTGAAGGCGTTTTGACTTTTAAATGTGTCGATGGAAGCGAAGAAGAGGGGAAGGAAAGAAGAAGCCATGTGATTGCAGTGAGTTTGGTGCTGATGAAGACCAGATCAGAATGAGATCTATGTTGTGATTTGAGAGTTGTAATGTGGTTTATTTGTAATGTAATCATTAAGGGAGGTGTGGTGATGAATTTGGAGTTGGTTTTGGTTTGTTGGAGTTGTTGAGATATTCTCTCAGCCTCCATATCTATGTTGAGAATAAGTTTTGCTCGAATTCAGCTATATATTTACCTATGTAGGTGTGTAAGAGTGCAGTAGCCTGAAATTATTAAGTAATACGGAAATTATTATTGTGTGAATCATCTGTATGCTATGACTGCTTCTCAATTCTCTAAATAAAGGTGTATATGATATAGTAATGGTGGTTTTAACGGTTCTAGACCTCGAAATGGCTTCATTCATCACATATTTCGAGTTTTTCGCACTTACTCTTACCTGAAAAATACTCTGACTTTCAATTTACCACCCAAATATTTCCAGTCTCGGGATGCTTCTGGTTTTCTTAATTATTTTTTTGAATTCCTATCATCCTTGCATCATGCCTGGAAAAGTCCACAGAGGGACAGGAACCTTCCGAAGTTTGTCAAGCTGATGTCGATCCCCTTCTCCTTCTTCCAGTGTCTCTAGTTCGTCCCACCTGACTTTACACCCAACAATAAAGAACACGGATTCGTCGGAAATTCCCAGTTTGGGGTATGCGATTGTGTAGGAGGAGTTACCACCAACTCAAAACCAGGACAATGAGGATGTCCCAGTTTCTCCTTCTGAGATCAACGTACAACCAGAGGAGTCCATTCCTTTGGTCAGGAGGAACAATATGGATAACAGGTTTAAGGAGCAAGATAAGAACTCCCATTGGATTGGTTAAGAGGATTCTCCTAGAAAATTCCAGAAGAACAACCTCAATTGATTTTTTTTCATCTTTTGAGGGACATGGAGGAACAACAATTCCTTCAAGAGATGATAGAACAAAAATTAATGGAGCTCTATGATTCGCTCTTATGCCCGCATCCGTGCCAATAATCTCTAGAATGTCCTCATCAATGAACCTCTACTCTAGTTTGGACAGATCCTCCTCGTCACGATGGCAACAGTGGTCCATCTAGCGTATGATCAATCCTCCCATATTTATGTCTATCTTCTTATCTTAGTTTACATAGTTTACAGGTTTCCTTTGAATTTAGACTTTCTTGGCCAACAATATGTTGATTTTAGACTTTCTTCTTATCTTAGTTTACATAGTAGTATGTTGATTTTGACCCACACAACAGACTTTTGAAGACATTTAGGATCAAGTGCTAGAGCTGGTTTCCATTTTTGGCATAAATGCTTTCACAGTATTGCTTCACAATATTAATACCGCAAAAAAATTCCCACGATCAACGATAAAACAAAGACATCCCTTTGAATGGGAATTGCAACCAAAGACTACAAATAATATATATGAAACTTCAACATAATGCTGCATACATTATTATTCCCGTTTTTTCTCAGTTGATTTAGAACGGGCGTTTTGGATTACGCCTCCATGAAACATTTGGACACCATATTTGCATCGGGACAGGCCTTATTATTCCCGTTTTTTTCTCAGTTGATTTAGAATGGGTGTTTTGGATTTCTTCAAACGCCTCCATGAAGCATTTGGACAGCATATTTGCATCGAGACAGGCCTTTTGACCTTGAATTTGAATCACAACGTCACCGGCATAGCTCAGAACAAACAGTCCTAGGGCCTGCATGAAGGAATTTCACGGCCAAAGTTAAAAAAAATTTGGCTTAAAATAAGTTTTTCATTTCAACAAATATCTTAATTGAACTGGAGAACGCTTTTATTTTATCCAAAAATGTTGTAGAAAACTAACGTAAAAATTGGTCGGAGGAATTCGGTTCCGTATTTACTCACTTGAGGTAGACCGGATACAAAGAAGGAAAAGCTTTTGATTGCATGACCATTAATTGCTACCTTTTCCATTGGGCCAATCATATTTGATATCGCCATCGTTGTACGGGCAATATTATTGTATAAACATTTCGCAGTTGCCTGTATCAAGTGGGGAATTAAGATTCAAGAATCGGTAATCGATTTCGCAGTTGCTTTGGCATGTTAAACGTACGTACCTGCAGTCCTTTCAACCCCGGTACATATCTCAGTAGTAGTAGTAGTTTGACATTGATAAAAGTTCCTAAAGACATTTTATGTCTGTCCATGCTACCTTTTGCCATTCTCACGAACTCCATAGGATTCTCCACCTTTCCCATTACAGGTAGCCGTAGAAGCAGAAATCCAACGTGATTTCCCCAAATCGCTTGAGCTTCTGATTTCAACATCTTGTCTATGTTCTGCACAGTTCACGTGGTCATTAGATCTCAAAGGATCCTTGTCTTGCCTGAATGAAAAAACGTAGTTGAGGTTTGATGGGTTTGTTTAACGCAAACAGACCTGTACTCCAGCCAATGCTCTTAAGTTCATCCAACATATTGCGGTGACTCTTAAATTGTTCATTCGTTCAATAACCTTGGCTTTTGGCAGCTCTAATCTCTTTCCAGAAGCATCTTGTTGACTAGTATGTTCTCCAGCTGCCCCCAAAGAGTAGTTCAACAGTTGAAGTATGGTAAACAAGTTAGAAATAAACGATGGGGTATTTTGTCAATTGGGTTTAGTTTGATTTGAGTTGAAGGGTGTTTTCGCTCATTCTGGTTTAATTTAACTTGGACAAGTTACATGTTGAGCTATTAAATAAATAAACTTTCTACAAAATCTGATTTATTATAATCCAAAATAAGGAAAAGTGCTAAGTGGATTTCCCCAAACTCAATTACAAAATAAAAAACAAAACCAAGAAACAAATAAAAGGAAAGTATCACCTCAAAGATATGGACTAGATGTTCCCTTTACCATGAATTAATATCACCTCAAAGATATGGACTAGATGTTCCCTTTACCATGAATTAATATCTCATTCAATCAATTAACTTGAAAGAAATGTGTATAAATCTTTTTAAACATTCAACCAATTAAACTTTAATTAATTACCCAAAACAATATAACTGCATAACAACACTACAACTATTTTAAATCCTCCAACAAAAGTTTCCACATATAATGAATACTAGCTAAGCTTGACCGAAAATGGCCTTCCATAATCCATTTGTCTGGTGATAGTTTGGCCCCCGCCCACCCCAAGAGAAATGGATGGATTTTTGAGCCAATGGACGATGCCCTTGATGATGATTTTAAAAAACAGGTCGTTAACAAACAAAATAGCTGTTATTCGAGAGAAGATATTGAAGCAATATGAATGAATACAGTAATGAATATGAAAAACGTGTTCGACTGCATACCAGTTGATAGACGAATCTGTAAGTAGCGTTGTATCCCATAGAAAATTATGCCTGTTATCACATCATTCACTGTCTGTAGAGAAAATCAAAACGCTAATGAAATATATATCTAAATATTTTAGAACGTAAATTAAAAATTTGAATATATAGTGAGTTGAGAGCTCTCTTTTGAATATATTAACTCTATTTTATATGTCAATTAGACAATATAAATGAGTGTTGTGAGCATATGGCCGGGATCACATACCCCTCCTGCATAATTCTTTATCTGTTTGATGTCCTCCAACTGAAACGTAGCAGAAGAACGAGCAATGGGCATTTTTTCGACTCCAGGAGGACCTCGAATAGGGAGCTGGCTATCGTCAATCCATCCCGCCGTTCTCAGACAACAACTGATTACATCAACCAACGTGTACCATCCTACAAGCATGTTATACCAAAATCTGCGAAAAAAATTAGCTGTAATGGACATCTTCGATCTGGTACTTGATCTAGTAGTAGGCTTGGCAGTAGGAAAAGTCGGTTGGAGATGGGGATTGTCCACTCTGCGGACAAAAGAAAAGAAGGTGTATGAAAGAAATGCCATCTCCAGGAATGAAGTGGACTTACGCAAACCATTTTGGCTCCGGCCTTACTCGTTTTTCAAAATTTAAGGAGTGGGCTTCCAGAGGACGTGACTGATCTGAAGGCGTGAGGACGGTGTAGAAATATGAATTAATACAGGGTCGTATAGTTTGCTCGGGGAGGAAGCTCTGCAATAAATATGTGGTCATCGATGTTCAATGTTGTTTTCTGCCATCGCAACACTCCCCGATCGTCCTCCTTCTACGCAGAAAACATATGCATAAATCTCCATATTAGAGATGGATTGGAAGCTTTGCTTATCATGCATTAAACTTCTCCACACCGGTGGAATAAATAGATTAAACGTTTATAACTCCAACCAAAACTTACAGCATAAATACATTAGAAAACTTCTCCACACCGGTGGAATAAATAGATTAAACGTTTATAACTCCAACCAAAACTGATCTCAATAAACGATAATTATTATAATCATCATGATAAAAAAATTAATCATCCACGTTATAACAACAGCAAAAATAATCAATCCATGTTATAACGACGACAAAAAGTCCATAACCATTATACCAGACAGGAAAAATAAATAAAAAAGATCGATCATCAAAGTTATAGCAACAACAAAAGGTCTATAACTATCACCATTATGCAAGAAATAAGCGGGTTTCTCAAAGATAGAGCGTCCGTGAGAGATTTCGAGTAGCGAAGGAATTCTGAGATTTCTGCTATGGGTTCCTCAAATTCGAACACAACGTGTACGTAGAGTGACAAAAACGAGGTGCTGAGAGCCTGACTTTCGAGGCTGACTGGCCGATCTAGCTCTTTCCCTTCTGTTTCTTCCTCACCATTGAACAGATTCATGGGCAACTTGAAGCCCATGCTTATATGATATGAATCTTACCTGTTGACAAACAAAACACAAAAGACAGAATCGAAAAGAGCTGCTGATAGTTCTTGCCCTGGATGGATCAAAGAATGCGAAACTTAGCCATGGTTGCCGCTCGCCTTCCATGGCATCTCTCTATATATAATGATTGTGTTGTGTCTCCAGCAACGATGGAGGGCCAAGTTGCACTGCAAATGCATGACTAGCACAACGCCAATGTCTATCCATAAAACTTCGATCCTGTACGGCGCTGTTTTGAAAGACGAGCCATTTATATCGCTGCCCGCTCATTGAATGACAGGTTCTCTGTCCACAAACTTGCCTTGCAAAATGTACACAGACTTTAAGATTTCAAAAGAAAAACAATGAATCATCAAAACAAATATACAGTCACCAAAAATGTTAGATGTGCATATTTATTAACCGACTCAGGAATGGACGTTTCATAACATAACTTTTGGGAAAATCACGATGAGAATTTGAAAAACATTTTACTGTATATATCATATGTATTTGATTAAACCATCCAAATGAATAGTTAAACATTTAAACCATAATTCACAGCTAAAATGCTTCATGATAAACATTTCTCTTATCAAATTCAACACTGAATGAAACCATAAACATGCATAGATTCTGTATACCAATTGATCGCAACGAGAGTGGCATGTTGCCACGGGAAAGCGACAGTGTTCAGTCAAAACATCAATGAGATAATAATGGTTCATGAAGTTTTCAGAACATCTTAACAGCGTTTTATTGGTATGGGTAAATTTAATAGGGGTTTAGTGCTTAATAAGTTTTCTATGGACAGGATTAAATATGGCTAGAATATTCTTAGTAGTCACACGAGAGTGGCATGTTGCCACGGGAAAGCTTCAGTCAAAACATCAATGAGATAATAATGGTTCATAAAGTTTTCAGAACGTCCGAACAGCCTTTTATTGGTTATTATTTAAACAGCAGTTTTCAGAATAATTGGTGTTACTGTTTAGATTAGCACAACTACAAAGATAATGGTTGTTGGTGTATTTAAATAATATGCATTTTGTACTAATTCAACTACACAGATACTACACAGATAATGGTTGTTGGTGTATTTAAATAATATGCATTTTGTAGTAATTCAGTTATAAATCACATAAATAATGGCTGTTGGCATATTTAAATAAATATGCATTTTGTAGTAACTCTTTAAGAAGTTTTCAGAATAATTTAATTGGTTTCCCTGTTTAGATTATCACAACTATACAGATAATGGTTGTTGGTGTATTTAAATAATATGCATTTTGTAGTAACTCAGTAATAAATCACAGGGTTGTTGGCATATTTAATGGTTGTTGGTGTATTTAAATAATATACATTTTGTAGTAACTCAGTAATAAATCACAGGGTTGTTGGCATATTTAATGGTTGTTGGTGTATTTAAATAATATACATTTTGTAGTAACTCAGTAATAAATCACAAGGTTGTTGACATATTTAATGGTTGTTGGTGTATTTAAATAATATGCATTTTGTAGTAACTCAGTAATATATCACATGGTTGTTGGCATATTTAAATAATATGCATTTTGTAGTAACTCAGTAATATATCACATGGTTGTTGGCATATTTAAATAATATGCATTGGCATATTTAAATAATATGCATTTTGTAGTAACTCTTTAGTAAATGTTGTATAAGTAAGAATATACCTTTTAAAACAATATGCATTTATTATTTTATTGCAAGATTTATATTATATTTTTGAATGTTACTACTGCAAGATGTAAATTATCTTTTTTCTTTGAGATGTGATGGATGTGACAATTTCAAATATCTGGATTAAAATATTGTTTATTTTTTTAAGTTTATGTGGGAAACATTAGATGTTCAATCATTGATTGATTTCCTTTTCATTATTGATTTATTTTTTTCATTTTTGATTCACTTCCTTTTTTATCCTGTCAGATATGATTTATTTATTTTTCATTCTTGATTCACTTTCTTTTTATTTTTATTTTTTTATTTTTGATTTATTTCCTTTTTATCCTGTCTGCTAGATAGTGAATACACTAAACAGTGAATCAATGATTAATTTGATTCCCTATATAATACATAATATTACAAATATATATACATTTCTTTATTTTTATTTAGGATAAAATAAATACAACTCCTATTTCCATGTACTTTTGTTAGATTGTGTATCCAATAAAATCTTGTTCAATCTCATGAGTTCATATATATTTCTTAACCATATAGAAGTTCAAACTATGACTATCAAAATCTTGTTCAATCTCATGAGTTCATCTGTGTATCCAATAAAATCTTGTTCAATCTCATGAATTCATATATATTTCTTAACCATATAGAGTTTCAAACTATGACTATCAAAATCTTGTTCAATCTCATGAGTTCATCTATGTTTCCTTACTTTTGTTTAGGATGGAATAAATATAATTCCTATTTTCATGTGCCTTTTCTACATTCAATAAATTATAAATTCACTGTTTCCTCTAGCAATGCAATGCATTGCAGTATGATGTGATAATATACACTTATGAATGCACTTTTTCTACATACAATAAATTCACTGTTTCTACATACAATAAATTCACTGTTTCCTCATTTCAGGTGTGTACTTATCGATGCAAATAAGTTCACTGTATACCTCCATGTGCCCTGCTTTTACGTCATGTTCTTCTACTGCAATGACTCAACGTCTACTTCCATGTGCCCGATCAATGTCAAAAGTTTAATTTTTTTTCCGTACCACGTGGAAAACCTATCATAAGTTAGTTGTAGTTTAATCTTTTATCCTTTTCAATATTTTTTAATAATAAAATATATTAAATTTGGTTAATTTTTATATTTTTATAAATATCGTATAAATTTATATATATATATATATCAAATTTTGATCAATAATATTTCTTGAAATTT
>SNQJ01S0019856.1:37636-62301 GCA_010110895.2 Picea sitchensis
TAGATTAAGTCATTATTTATATGGAAATAATTGTATGGTTCTTATTTTTGTGGTTATGATTAAAGTTACATTATCAAATCATGTCAATTAGTTAAAATATTAATAACAATTGATAAGTGGATGATTGTTTGAGCTTATATTTCTATTTAAGCACACAAGCTCTTCACTATATGGTAATATGTTAACTTTTGTAACTATTAAATTTATTAATTATGTGTGCTGATCTTGACTTTGGTGGCATAAGAAAACAATCATTATTTTTATCTTTCTTTTACAGAATTATTATATTTTTCATAAACAATTTAACATACAACATTCTAATTTCAGAATTTAATATTAATCTCACACCTATATAGACATATTTTTTATTTAACACATCTCCTTTAAATTTTATTGACTATTTATTTTATAGAATAAATAATAATTGGTTGATTTGATTTATTTAAGATAAATTTGTTTCCTTATATTATAAGGAAATGTCATTGTTTGCTGGTTAACTTGTAATTTTTATTGCTATTAGGAATATATTTTAAGTAATTTTGATAAGTAATTCCACATCACTTCATGATGCTGACATGCAATGTTGTAATTCAAACTTATGCATGAACTCAAATTTATGCACCAAAAACTGTTCGAGATGTTTTTCTTAACCTACAAAGATGGAAATTAAGACCTACAAAGACGGAAATTAAGATGCATAGGAATGTTGACCAAGTTATTAACTTGATCTAGATGTTTTTCTTAACCTACAAAGAATTTGATAGAGGGTTTAGCTAATCCTTCATCAATGTATTTTGAAAATTCGTGTTAAGCATTTGATCAAGCTTTATAATAAACTTCGATTGAGCTAAATTTATTTATTGAGTGTTTAAAATTATGAAATCCAACGCCTTTGATATGGGATTTTCTACAATTGTAATTTAAAGGTGCTAAAACCCCTTCATCTCTTTCATCTTACATGGGAAATGTGATGTTAGTGGATTCATTAGTGAATCCTCTATCCAATGGTGTATCATTTTCACACTTTAGATTTCATATTATATTTTTAAATTTATTTTCTTTTAAAACATATTTAAATGTTTTTTCCATAGTTCTAAAGCTGTTTGAGAAAAATCAGTGGTATAAAACTATAAAAAAAATAAGCTGGATTCTCATGGATATTTCCTCTTCAAAATGGTATTTTTGGTTTTTAAATGTATGTAAACAGTAGGAAAAAAGATGATGGGAAGACAATGGTGTATAAAATATGATTTAAATATTAATTGGTTGGCTTTGAAAAATAATAAAAATGTAATTTTCAAAATAAAAAAAAGGGATCCACTACATTCTATGTATATCATTCTCATATATTTTATGTTTGAAAAGTATGCATTCAAAATTGACTTAGTTGATGGGAACAAAAACAACTTGTTAACTTTTTCCAGAAAGCATTCGGTAGTGCATCTTTATACATGGCTAGAGATTATTTCAGAAGAAACAATTGACCATCCAATGCAAGTAGAAGAAGAACTCGACTTGCCTATGCTAATTGATGAACTAGCGGAATAGATAACACAACATCAATCCAAGCACATCCAACAAATAACACAACACCATATCAAGACATTATTGTCCAAGACTAAAACATAAAAGCATTTTTTGTAATAAGATTCTCTATAATGTTTTATTTGTAAATCCACATCTCTTGCTTACTCTGGATGAGCAAGGAATTGAGGTGGGGGGAGATGTTGGAGGGGCTAGTCGACTCTATCGACTAGACCCTATATTCAACCAAGTAAAGGAGTAGTTGATTATCAGTTCTAGTTGATTCTCTAAGTCGACCGACCGCTCGGTCAAGTCGAACAACCAAGGTAGTTAGATAGTTAGAACTACCTTGTAACAAAATTATGAGTATAAATATGTGCGTCAATGTAACAAAGAACAAGTTCTCTTATTAGGTGTTCTTGTGATATCTTAATAAAGTGTTAATTGACGGTCTCCCCATTACTTTCTATTATTTTCCTTCTCTTCTCTTTGTGTGTGACTATACTTAGTATATATTGTTGTATATTTATTTTTGTAAAGGACTACTCGTAGCGCCTTACAAACTCCTTGATTACAACAAGTTAGATGAATTCAATAAGAACCCTAAGTGGGTAATCAATGGTCATTCTGAATGTAATATGTTGGATAGAAACTTTGAGAGAAGGGTTACTAGATCACAAAGTTGCATTGTGAATTTATCTCTTATAACAAAGGTACAATCAAAATGAATGAAATAGATAGTTATGTAGAAGCATAAAAAAAGAATGAATGAAATGAAGATACAGAAGCATAATTTAATGCCTTGGTGAAAAACGATAAATGGGACTTGGTCAGTTTACCCAAAAGAAATAATGTAATTGGTAGTAAATGGGTGTATAATACTAGAAGTATAAATTAGATTGTGCAATTGATAAAATAAAGTTTGTTTAGTTGCCAAAGGTTATGCACAAAAGGAAGGAATTTATTATACATAAACCTTTTCTCCAGTGGTAGAGTTGGACACAATTAGGATGGTACTTGCATTGGATTCACATTATATGTGGGCAGTTTTTCAAATGGATTCTAAATCATGTTTATTTTAAATGGTTATGTGGATGAAGAAATTTATGTAGAGAAACCTGAAGGTTTTTAAATTCTAGGTAAAGAAGATCATGTTTATAGGTTGAAGAAAGCATTGTATGATCTCAAATGAACACCAAGAGCATGGTATTCAAGGATTGATAAATAATTTCAATATCATGGCCTAGTTAAGGGTTCACATGAACCGAATCTCTATATTCTTCAGTCGGGACAATATATTCTAATAGTTTCATAATATGTTGATGATTTGTTTTACACAAGGAATAATATTGATTTGGTTTAGAATTTTAAGTCACATATGCTTGTTGAATTTGAGACGACAAATCTTGGTGAGTTGCATTATTTCTTGGGCATTGAAGTGTGGCAAAAGGGAGATAACATTTTCATGTTGCAAGATAATTATACTTGGGATATTTGAAGAAGTTCGACACAATGAGTTGCAAGCTAGCCACAACTCCTTTGGAAATCGGGTTGAAGTTATACAAAAATGATGACTCCAATTCAATGGATTCTACTCTATATCATCAATTGGTTGAAAGTTTGATATACCTAAATATGAATCAGCTAGATATATCTTTTTGCAATTAATATGGTATCAAGATTTATGCCATGTCCCTAGGAAATACATCAGAAAGTAGATAAGAGAATTATGAGGTATCTATGTGGTACATTTGAGTATGATTCGATATACATATCTACATTGGATTTTATATTGATTGGTTATGTATATTCATATTAGGTAGGTTGTATGGATGACATAGAATCCACCTCGGGGCATACATTCAACATGTATTCAGTAACAATTTCTTGGAGTATTAAAAAACAACCTTTTGTTTCTCTCTCCACGGAAAAATAAGAGTACAAAGCAACAACTACAATAGCTTGTGAAGCAATGTGGTTAAGAAGAATTTTGGAGAATCTATATGAACAACAAGAAACAATCACACAATTGATTTGTGAGATCATCTAAGTTCTATTCACATAACTAAGAATTCACTTTTATCACAAGAAAAACAAGCACATTGATATACAATAGCACAGTGTTTGAGATTTGGTTCGACAAGGTGTACTCGAGATTATGTATTATAGAATAGAAGAGAAAGTTGTAGATATTTTCACCAAGGCACTACCAAAGGACACATTCTACATATTCATATATGATCTTTGAATCTTTCCAAATGATCATTATGGGGGAGAAATGTTGGGTTAATGATTCATTTGTACTATTATTAGTATATTTGTTTTTAGTGTGGTTATATGATCTCCAAGGAATATTTTGAGATAGATATAATACAATTGAGTGAATTGTGGAGAGATTGTTGAGTGATCACAGGAGTTGATTGTTTGATGCAATAGATCTTGCACATGTATAAGTATATTTCTTGGTAATAACAATGAATGAGTTGGCATGTAATTTATGATTTTTTATGTTGCTCCATATTTTTTTGGTTTAATATTTATTCAAACACCAACATCTAGCTCGCTTGTTACAACCTTTGTTAGTTACCAAGTGGAAATGAGTGGCAATAACAATGGATTTTATCACAGGATTTCCTAGGATAGTGAAACGACATCATGTTATCATAGTTGTGGTTGAAATATTGAGTAATGATTCTCAATTTATTTCTATAAAACACATACACAAAAAAAACAACATTGTACAAAAAAATCTACAAGAAATTTTCAAGTTGCATGGGATGCCTACAATAATGATATCAAATAGAGATTCAAATTTTACATCATTTTTTTGGAAATGAATATTTGAAGGATTAGGGTACACAATTAAACTTTAGCATTGCTTATCATCCATAAATGTGTGGGAAAATAGAGAAAACAAATCAAATACTACAAGACATGCTTTCGTGTATGTTATGAATAAACCAAGTGGGAGGACTATTTTCACTAAGTAGAGTTTTCTTGCAATAATGGTTATCAAACATCATAAAAAATGAGTCCATTTGAGACTCTTTATGTCAGAAGATAAAATACTCTAGTGATTTGGGATAATCCAATGAACAAAATCATGCTTGGACTAAAAATGATTAAGGAGATCGAACACGAGGATATTAGCATTAAACAAAATATGAAGATAGATTAAGACATACATAAAAGTCACATATACAAGAATAGAATGCATAAAGAGTTTAAATTTGGATAACATGTTTATATAAAATTTGAACCATGAAGGAGTTCCTTGAAACATGGAACTTGCACTACGATTTACCCTATATATTGTGGACCATTTGAGATTCTAGAAAGGATAGGGACCATTTGAGATTCTAGAAAGGAGGGGGCTAGTAGCATATAAATTTTCCTTACCTACTAACATTAAATAACATAATGTTTTCCATGTTTCCTTTCTTAAAAATATGTACATGATCCTAACCATGCATGTTATTGATTGGGTTGTTGATATGAAATGGACCCAAACACAAGAAAATGGTTGTAATATTCAATACCTAAGTGCAATTCAAAAATTAATGAGGGTAGGAAAATAATAAAATACAATGAACGTATTAAAAAATTAAATGAGACAATAGAGAGGAAAAAAAATAATTAAATAAATAATAATAATAATAGGAGAGGAAAAGAGAGAGATGAATGCGAACTGAAAGTTCAATTTCTTGGTCTTCCCATTACCTCCCACCTCTCCTATATCTTCTTATAACTTGACTCTCAAAGGGTATTTTTGGACAAGATAAGAGATGGAAAAGAAATAGTATCTATGTAGATTGTTGAATGGCGATGGAGCCTTGAGATTCTTTGTAACCTAGAATTTTCAAAATGCATACTGAGAAAGCATTCAATGCTAGGGTTTTTTCCTTTGAGTTTCCCTAGGTGAAATTTAGTGTCTTTCTATGATGGAATTTATTTGTGATTTTGTTTCTTAATGTGCTTGAGATATTTATGTTTCTCTATGTTTAAATGTCTCCATTAATTGAGTTTATTCCTATTATGAATAAATTTCAATGTATTACATCATATTTACTCAAAAAATTGTTTTCCATGGAAACTTTGTGATAGAAAACAACTATGTAATCACATCTTTCCATTCGTGTTGAATTATGAGATCAACGCCCATTAGAAACTAGTTGTTGTATGATTTTAGTTGAGTTTCTAGTTTTTTTGGAAAAATCGATCATTATTAAAGCAAAAACAACAATGGTTGTTCTCTTCACTATTATACACAATCTAAGTTTCCTTACCACACCTTTATGTTGTTTAGGTATCTTCTAGGAGGTTGTACACTGCCCTATAAGCTCTCTTGAAGTTGGACACAATTTGTTTTTCATTTCTTATAGGTTGTATGCAAGTTGTGTGACTTATATGTATATCCTAGCATAGTGTATTCATCTCCCTAGGGTTGCACGAGTTGAAGGATAGTGGTATTTACTCCTTTCCCTTGGCTATGCATTGAGTTGAATTCTATAGCCAACAATTAACTTATTAAATTAATCTATAGACACCATTAATTCCTTCTCCATTAAAGTGATGTGCATTATCCATATCCAAGGTTACATTTATTATCATATCATTGGCATATTGCTTGTTTTGTCTCATGTGAAAGGAGATATGGGAAGTGTGCTGGAGGAATTCCAAAAAACTAAAAGAATGGTTGTTTAACTATGGATTGGACTGACTTATCTTCTCTCATATATATGTTTAAAGGGTGACTCTCACACATGTATTAATTCATTTATTTTTATCCATGCTCTAAATGATTACCATTTCATATATATGGTTTAAATAATGGACATCCCATATATTCTTTTATTAATGGCATTCAAATTTTGTATTGGAGCTTGTTTATAGTTCATATATTACAAGTTTACTTAAGTTGGAATTTAAACTAGCAAGTACCCAACTCTACATTAGATAGTGTTTCCTTTGAGTATTGTCATTTTGATAAGAGGAGGATGACCATAATTATTTTTCTAATTGATTGATGAAATATTGAGTATGGGGTTCATGAACCACTTATAATTTCTCATTAATGTATTTGCATGGGCCTAGAAACAAATCACTACAATCAGAACTGAATACACACACCAAACCATGATGGTGTCTCAACCTCTAGAATTTTGAGAGATCTAGTTCACTTGGATATCAATGTGAAAGGGGTTACACCGAAGATAGAGTTATCAATGATATAATAATTGCAGAGCTACGATTATATATTATCAACTGGTGGTTTATTATGTGCAAGTTACACCATAGAAAAATCCATCTTACTAGTCCTGAGTAGTGTTACAAGGTAGTTTCACTCACAACTACAATGATAAAAAACTACTTTTAGCCATTCTGAAGACTGATACCTCCATCCAAGATTGAGAAAAGATAATACAAAGTGAAATATGAAAAGTATCTATTTTGGTGAAGTGAGTGGGATATAAGTCCCACATTTACAGATCCGTTGTGATTAAATTGGTGTTAGAGGGAGCCTTCCATATAGAACCCATGTGCATCCTAGATAAGAAAATAATGTTTCTCTAGAACTGAGACATTGCTCAAGTAAAAATACGATGGAATCACTTTGGACCAGAAAAGGCTACTTTGGATATGGACTATGTTATGAGAGATGCATATCCATTCATATTTTAGTATTAAACATTGCTACAACAAAAAAACACTAAGGACAATGTTATCTAAAGGGGGAGGGAATTTAATATCCTAGTTTCGAACCTTCTGATAATTTGAATTTAATTACATTTAAATGTTTTTACATAATTTAATTTTAATACTATTCCTTATTCACACCACACAGTAAACATGACATGGTGGTTTTGAATACTTTTGTTCTTTTGCAATTAATAAAAACACCAAGATTGGTTGAGCATGAACACCTAAAGGGGAAATGGGGGAAATGTGAGGCAGTCCATTGGATGGTTATAAACTTAGTTAATTATGTCTCTTATGTATACTTTCCTTATCCACCTTTCAATTACCCAAATCTTTCACTTTTTTATGATGTTAAGCCTAACTTATAGTCTAAATTTAGATAATAAAATTTGAGCTAACCATATTCTAAATCTAGACAACCACCTCCTACATTCTAGGAAATTCGTCCCCCATATAATTGTAACAAAAATAATTTGTTTTAGGAATCTTATTTTCCTTCCTTCACTCATTCAAAAGGAGGAAAATTTGAATAGGGAAAGGAGAGTTGTTTTTTTTGGGAAAAATAGAGGAAAGGAAAAGATAGTTTTATCTTGGAAAAAGAGGGCTACCATATTATGGGACTAAGTATCTCATGGAAAAAAATCCATTAGAACCTTGAGAAGAGGAGTAAGAGAAAAAATCCATACATATGATGAAGAAAGAAAGAATGTACAACAAGAGAGCCCAAATTGATAAAAGAGACATATTTACAATCCCTCGAGAAGCATGATCATAAAATTATCCAAGAACAAAGAGGAAAGTTGTTGGAGTTAAACTTCAAAATGGATATTATATGGACTCTCTATGCGCACACTAAAGAGAAATTCTAAGGCATTGTTGAGCAGAGAAGGGAGTCTTTTCCTTATGTTGTCTGGAGCAGGTATTATGAGTGCCAAAGATGGTGTGATTAAAGAAATCAGTATTTGGTTTCTAGGTCGATATATCATTCTTTTTGGGATTAAGAGAACGACTTGAGAGAGTCCTAAATTTTCCTTCTTCACCATAGTGGCCTTACAAGTTAACTGTGGGGTGGAATCCATAGACGACTATCTATTGTTGTGTGGAAAATTTCTCTATGTTAATGAGTGGTTTGACATTCAACCTTTAGAAAAGATAATTAACTTCTTCATTTCTTTGGAATTTATTATTAAGTGTTTTGAATTATAAGTTTATTTTCTAATTTACTCCATTTGAGATTTTGTAAACCTTAAAACGTTTTTTTACAGATTGACTATGAAAAGGTTGGAACTACTCTTTGTACTCAATGCATGAATATTTATTTTTAGATTTGTATATTTCTAGGCATTGTTTAGTAAAATAAAAAGGTCTTGATTTTATCGTTCATAATCACACGCTACTATTTTGGGTTCAATATTCAGGCAATATGAATTTTGGCAAAATATTTATATTCTTTCACATACTTTTAAACCATCAATAACATCAAACCTGGTAGTAGGAATACTATACAAACTTGATCTAAAATAGTTGGTTGCTGTATAATTCATTTAATGTTAATGGTAGAATACATTTAAAGTAACACTAAAATTCAATGAAACTCCTAGTAAAGCATCATGTCCACTATGTTAAGCATGTGTTAAAAATTTAACGATGCATGTACATAAAAAGCTTCTATGATTTTATGATTTTATTAGTATAAATTTACTTCACATATTTCTATGAACTATGGCTTACCCATTCAAAATGTCATGAAACCAAACTACAAATTAATGAGGATAAATTAAGATGTTAATGAACAAATCTCAGAGAAAATGCTCAAATGATATTCAATATCAAAGGGTAAGGAAAATAAAGACTATCAAGTGATAGTGTAATTCCTTATGAAGAACAAGACTTAGAATATAATACAATTTTTAATATATAATATATCCTTAGTTTTGGATCTTTCATAATGAGGATCAAGAGTTGATTTTGGTTTTGTTTTTTTGAAGTAGACACTTCTTTCTATGCAAATATATTATAGAAATACCATTATTCTAATTCTCCTAGAAGGTTTAAAAGTGTTTATTTTCAGATGAAAAGTTTTTCTTTCCAAATGAAAATATGGAAATAAATTGAAGTGTCAATGTTCAACAAATTCAATCTTCTTGAATTTATATTTTTCTACAAATTATTCCCTTTTGCCAACTATATTTTATACTTTTAATTTGACAACCTCATCCCTTTTCAAGACACCTACATAATCCTTGTTTGTGTGTGTTACTTGGTATATGCATTGAGAAAACCAAGTTAGTACCTATCTATGTTAAATCCTATCTTCCCTTCTTCCAAAAGAAATTAATATAAATCACAAGATACTGGAAAACTTAACAACTTTACTTTGTTTAGATGGAATTGGAGGATAGAAAAAGAAAGAGAAAGATGATCACAAGCAAGTTACTTATGATTCCCTCTCTAAAATCTTGAGTAACTATAATATTGATGAATTCCAAAAGAAATGGAATGAGGATACATGCTCATGTGCATTTAAGTAAATTATGACCCTTTTACCTTCAACAATAACACATAAATTTACAATTTGTTATGTTCCTAGAGATAAATAATGTTGGAAGGTGTTAGGAATAATGCTTAAAGGTGTTAGGAAGCTTGTATGCTCCATTATAATATAACATTTTAAGATTTCCCCAATTGTTCATTACATCATATGCCTCATGACCATTCAAAGAGTTGCACCTATCCATATCTCTTTTGATTCCCAAAGAACCATGTCTAGTACTCCAACAAACATATCATACTTGTACATAATATGTAGTTGGTGTATTGTGACAAATAGAACTAGAGATAACACTGACATTGATTTAATTTTAGCCAAATTTATAACAATTGAGTAGGTTTAAAACTAGTATGTTTCTTCTATAATGTGCTTATGATAACTAATCTAATTCTAGGAATGATGAAATGTGCTTATAATAACTAATCTAATAACTAATCTAACTCTAGGAATGAGGAATGATGAAATTATAAGTATGCAATCATTACAAGGACACCAATTTCACAAAATTGTATAATACTTATACATCATTGGAGAGATAGATCAAACACCTTTTAAACCAAACAAGGTTGGCCATTGAATATGTAAAATTATAAATAGGATTATCTAATTATAATTAAATTTGAGAATGCTAAGAAGTACTCGTTTGTTTCATGAGCATAACACGAACACACTTAGAGTGGTTTATCTTTTGGGAACATTTGAAATTTGTCTTTTACAACTGAATATTTTATACTAATAATTATAATTTGTAAATTTATACTTCAAAAATAAATGTGTACAAGTGCTTATACATAAAATTGCCCATACATGTACCAAACTCAACTTAATGTTTATTGAAATCGGAGAGATAAATAATGGAAGGTGGTTGAAATTATAAGCATTCTCGTAGCACGGATAATATTTGATTTTTAGTGTTTGTTTTTGACTTAAATTTAGCCTTATTTTGATGAATTAGAACATGGTGTGTTTCAATATTCATGTAATTTGCTATGTTGTCTGTTTGTATGTAAATCAGGAAAAGAAAGAAAGTTACGAAGAAAACAAAAAATCATTTCTTGGAAATCGTCCAACCTAATACGATCCTAGGGATCTTACCAAATAATGACACCATTGTGATATTTGTATCTCTTTTCTAAGCAAGCAAAGTCAAAGATTTTGAATCAATACAATATAATACGATCCTAGGGATCTTACCAAACAATGACACCATTGTGATAATTGTATCTCTTTTCTAAGCAAGAAAAGTCTTAGATTTTGAATCAATACAATATAATAGTTTAGTTTTTTTTTAATTATATATAACAACTAATACTAATACAACCTTTTGTAAATAATATTATTTATTAATATTAATATAACCCTATGTGAGAGCCACTAACTAGTGCAAACACATTAATGTGTTCACTGTAAGTAAAAGTAACAAAAAAGTGTAATATTAATACAACCCTTTGTAAATAATATTGTTTATTAATATTAATATAACCCTATGTGAGAGTTACTAACCAGTACAAACACATTAATGTGTTAAGTGTAAATAAAAGTAACAAAAAAATGTTTGATATACATTAATCATATTAATGTGTTTGTATTGTTATACAAATAGATTTATTGGACACATAAAATAGATAAAAGTTAAATTTACTTGAAAACAAATATGACTTTTTCTTATATCTAATGAATCATCGTGAAATCACTTGTATATTAAAATAATTTAAAAGACAAATTAAGTGATGGTATAACTTAAGTGAGACTAATGGTTAAGAACATGTATTTCCTTCTTGGAAATCACAAGTTTGAATACGAAGGACATGTACATTTCCATAAACTAAATAATCAAATAACTACATAAAGAAGGTTTCTTGTCCCACAACATCAATTTCCTTAAATTATATCATTATTATTATATATTGTATTATATTATATTTTTCAAACAAAAAATACAGAAATAAAAACACTTTTGATGAAAAAATCCATAAGGATAAAAAGACACCAAACAATAAGAACAAAAAAATTAACTAAACCATTAAATAAAATGTAAAGTAAATTTCCACAATATTAAAAAGAAAATGCACTCATCATAAATAATAATATTACAATATAGAAAAATACATTAAAAATTTCCATTCTATCAAATTTATATAATACAAAAGATTGTAGAGATAACTAGTATATAAGTAATTACTTAACTAGTAGATAAGTAATTAAAAAAAAAACATGATAAATGTTAAAGTACAAGGTGTAAAACATATTTACAAGGGTCTTTTTTTTGGGATTGGTTGTAACCTGATACAAAAGAGACATATAGCACTGTAGATAATCGAAGAGGAAATAATATTTCATAGATCAAAAGGTGGTGTCTAAAGACATCGTTACAAAACTTAAGCACAACGCATTGTGATTATAACATCACAATGCATATTGAGAATCTTGTACACCACAACAATATCACCATGATGATAATGAGCCTTTGGGTCTTGCATTTATATCTTCAATATCTAACCAACTTCCTTGAAATCGAGAGGATCTTGTCCAAATATAATTGTCGGTTGTTAGATTTGACTCCGTCAAATATGCACTGTCTAGTTGACTTGAAAATGATGCACGATCCGACCTTCCATACATCCAATGCATAGTCGATTTCTTGGTTGGTTGATCCACCGATCGACTGTCTTCAACTGTTGGTTTTCCAACTGACATACTTTTCGACTATTCAACAGACTAATGTAGATATATGGTCGATCATTTGAATGACTATTTCTAGATGTAGGTCAACCTCCCAACTGAATGATTCTAGGAGAAGTGTGATGAACCATCATAAATTGATATTCCAATATCCCCATCATCACACGACTCTATACATTCATGAGGTGAAATCATTTTAGCAGGACACCCCCCATAATTGCAGTGTCTTGAATCCCAAGCATCGCATGAAGCTTGAAGATTTTAGCTTCAGATAAAGGCTTAGTGAAGATATCAACTACTTGATCATCTTTTCTCCAATATGCAAGATAAAAAACGTTCTCATGAACCAACTGTCTCAAATAGTGAGCATGGAGCTCAGCATGCTTCATCTTTCTGTGGGAAACAAGGTTATTTGCAACTTGAATGACACTATGATTTTCACAATAGATTGTATTCAAGGTCTGAATAGAAAAACCAAGTTCAGCTATAAGTTGGCAGATCTAGATTTCCTTTGTACCTGCATGAACGATGTCATGGTATTAGGCTTCTATAGTCGAAAAGGAGACTACCTGTTGTTTCTTGCATGACCAAATCAATGATCCAATATTGAAGTGAAACACATAGGTAGAAGTGGAAATCTAATCATCATTGTTCCCAACCTAGTCGGAGTCGATGAAGCTGACCAGTGAATCAGAACTTCGACAATATTTGATACCAAAATGAGTGGTACCTTTGAGATAGTGGACAATTCGTTTGACTTCTTTCAAGTGGATTCCTTTGGGGTCCTATATAAATAGAGAAACTACACTAAAAACAAAGGAAATTACAGGTTGATTATGAGTAAGATAAATAATATTGTAGACCAATTTTCTATAAAGTGTAGCATCGACTTTGGGAGTTTGACAAGTTTTAGTTAGCTTTACTCCAAATTGAAAAGCAGTAGCACAAGGATTACAATTTTCCATCTTAAAACATGTCAAAATATCCATTACATATTTATATTGAGAAATGAAAAAACCATCACATAGTGGTAATACTTGAAGACCCAAAAAATAATGCAGATTACCAAGATCTGCCATGTCAAAGGACTCAATGAGTTTCTTTTTAAATCTAAAAATGATATTGGTGTTATTTATAGTAATGAGAAGGTCATCAAAATATAAAGCAATGATCAAGGTGTTTCCATTGGTGTGGAGTACGTACAAGCTATGATCAGATTCATTATGTTCAAAACCAAGCCAAAGAAAGAAATCATCAATCTTAGCATACATACCAGGCTTGGGGAGCTTGCTTCAAGCCATAAAGTGACTTCTTGAGTCGACAAACTAGGTTAGAATATTTCACGAAACCAGAAGTTTGTTCCATGAAAATTTATCTTGATAGGTCTCCATGAATAAAGTCACTCTTCACATCCATTTGATGGATCTGCCATCCAAATCGAGTAGTAAGGGAAAGAATGAGTCGAACAAATTTCATCTTTGCAATAGGGGAAAATGTATCAATATAGTGGATGCCTTCTTGTTAAGAAAATACCTTCACGAACAAGCGAACTTTGGGACCTCAAAAAACACCTTTAGAGGTAAATTTAGTCTTGTATACCCATCGAAATTTTACAACATTATTTCCTTACAGTCAAGGAACTAATTCCCAAGTGTGATTCTTCAAAAAAGAATTGATTTCTTTCTGCATAGTCAGTTCCCATTGACGTTGACCTTGATCATATGAGTAGGTAATAGGATTAGAAGTTCAATCACATGAGTCATCAAGGAAACACTGGCAATTTGCTTTTGACTTCGAGTTTGTTGTCTAGATGAAATATCACCGACATCATGTCCAACAAATTCAATTGTCTTGGCAAACCATCTGGGTAGACAATAAATGGGTGAATTTTTTTTCATTGTAGTAGGTCGATTAGAAGTCGACACAATTTTAGTCAATGGAGATGGAATACCATTTGAAACATATATCAATGGAATAATCATCACAGCGGTCGATGGTCTAGTCGAAACATGAACATAGTTTGATGGTCTAATCAAGGAACTGCGAAAAGGGACAGAAGAACCAGAGTTATAAACAACATCAAAGTGATCATCATGTAACAATCCAAAGGAGAAATTCAAAAACTTGATGCCAGAAGACTTATCATCAAACCATACATTACATCTGATAATGATTTGTCATTTAAAAGGATCAAATAGTCAATAGGATTTGGACTCTTCATAGTATCCCATCATGATGCAAACATGACTCCTTGCATCCAACTTCTTTCTGCAATCATCTAAAATATGATATCAGGAAACACATCCAAACACACACAGGTGGTTGATTGAAGGATTCTTTCCACACCATTGTTTGACTGGAGTCACTGAAGTAATAACTCAAGTCCAGATTGAATTGAGCATATCTCTTTCACAACATACAACTTCAACCCATAAGTGAGGAGGAAAATATTTCTCCTGCAAAAGACATCTAGCCATTTTGACCAATGTCCAATTCTTGTGTTCGGTAACACCATTCCGTTGATATGTGTGAGGAATTGACTACTTCTAGTCAATATCATATCAAACCATGTATTATTCAAAATATCGATTGTCATACTCACCACCATTTTTTGATCTTGATCACTTGATAGGTTGTCCACATTGATTTTCAGCAAAGGCTCTAAATTATTCAAGTCGAGGAACCCTCGAGAGACAATCGCATGATCATTCTTCAAATATTGAACAAAGGATCAATATTGACATAAATCCACAATATTTCCTCTCTGTGTTAGCTGAGAAATAGACAACAAATTCTCATTGAGGTTTGGCACATGATAACCATAGAAAATTCTCCCATGTCAACAGGAAACATCACCTTGACCAACAATATCAAGATAAAAATCATAAAAAGCATAAATATTCCTCTCCTCAGCTTCATTCAAGGAGGTGATCAAGGAAGCATCCTTATCCATATGATGAGTGCATCCAAATTCGACTACCCATTCGTTCTTTGCAGAATGAGATAGAAAGGCTTGAGAAGTTCTAGCCTGGAAGGTGAAATTATTAGTTGGTCAGAGAATATAAAACACATCTCCTTCAAGGCATTTAACCTTATCTTCTAAATTGTCTCTCTTCTTATAGTAGAACTTATCCACATGTCCAGTCTTTCCATAGTATTGGCATGTCTTCTTCATTTGACTTTGACAAGGTGCATCTATTTTCCCTTTAGGTTTTTGGTCGAGGCATCCAGGTTTCTGTATAGGGGTATCAAAATGTCCTCCCCTGGGATTTGACTTTTCCTTTACCTTGAGAAATTCTTCTTGATGTTTAACACCAAGCTTTCATTCTTCAATTAATCTATGATGATAAGTGACCAAAATACCATAGAAAGATTCAAATGCGTAATCCTTATCATCTTCCTTGCACTCCTACCATTTGGTGTGGAAATTCGAAATGAACATGTCGAATGGTGTTCTCAATTTCATCAGGACCAAATCAATGATTTGTTTGTATTTATTTTGGAAATTCTTTCCATGTTCACCCAATTTCAACTATAGTTCCTTCACATGCACCAAATAATCATCTATTTTTTCAACATAATGAGGATCAACAAAGATCAAATATTTCTCATGTTGCATGACGTCAATTTCATAGTATCCATCAAACAACGAATTCATCTTCTTCCAGACTTGATGATGGAAGTAGATTCCACTGACGTGAAAACAAATCTCTTTCAAATTATAGGTCATGATAACCCATACATCCTCATCCTTATTGGAATCAATAGCGAACTTTTCCTCATCATCTATTGGATTTGGAATCATAGTCTTCGTATACTGGCACAGTCCTTAACTCTTCAGTAGGGTTTTGATTTCTGATTCCCATACTGCATAATTTGATCCATTCAAAATTACAATATTGATCTTCGAAGCTATCTTCGATATCTAGAAAGAACAGATCTATTTCCACAAGTTACAATATGCAAACCATCGACCTAGATTCAATCACACAATAGATCAGACTCAACAAGGTTTGCAGACAACAAGAAAGGTTTCAAAACATCGACTCTGATACTATGTTGGGGATTGGATGTAACCTGATACAAAATAGAAAAAAAACACTATATATAATCGAAGAGGGGATAAATTCCGTATATCAAAAGGTGGTGTCTAAAGACACCATTACAACACTTAAGCATAACACATTATGATCATAACATCATAATGCATATTGGACATTTTGTACACAAGAAAGATATCACCATGATGATAATGACCATTTGGGTTTGCTATTTATAGCTTCAACATATAATCGAATTCCATGAAATCAGGAGGATCTTGTCTACATAGAATCGTCGATTGTTTGAGTTGACTCCTTCAGATCCACATTGTCTAGTCGTCTCAACAAGGATGCTTGAACTGAAATTCCATGTGTCCAATGCATATTTGATTGCTTGGTTGGTCGATCCACCGACCAACTATATTCGATTATTGGTTGATTGTTCGACTGGAAGACTTGTCAAATACTCAAACAACTAATGTAGATATTTGATTGATAGCCCGAACGATTATTTCTAGGTGTAGGTTGACCGCCAAACCAACTGATTCTAGGAGAAGTGTGATAAACCATCATAAATTGATGTCTCGACATATTCCATGACCATTATCATTTACAAACTAAAGTGTTTTTTGATACTTATTAATGTAAATTGCTTCCAAATTTCATTAAAATGATAACCCCTGAAAAAACATGGTTAAATATCTTAAAGTTATAACTTGTACTATATATATATTTTATTTTTTCTTATTTTTTCTTTTGAAGGTGGAAAAACCTATCATAACTTAGTACTCAATCAACAGTGAGGACAATCATCTCTAGCTACTATCCATGAATGCAAGATAACTCATCACCATTATTGAAGGAAAACTACACCACTTGAAATGATCTGTTGGTTGTCCATAAGGGAGTAGACTCTTACTCCTTCTACTTTCCTTTGGGTCTTGAGTTGTTCACATGATTTATTAAATCCAAGGAAGATGAGTTTTAATCCAATCAAAATCATCTTTAGGTCTTACTCCAAGTCCAAATGGTGGTTTTCGAATAAATAGTATTGCAAGAAAGCTAGTATCTTGTGTTTTCATTGTTGAGATCACAACAATGGGTTCATATGCTTTCAAGTAGCATATAACTGAAAGGAAGAAATTATTCCTATACTAATAAATGAGTAAATAATGTGAAAAAAAAAACATAAACATACAACCATTAGACAACAATTTCCTAGGGAAAAACATTTTGAGAGAAAAACCCCACACTCTAAATCACACGCAATGTATTACTCATCAATTAAATGGTTACAATAGATTATAGAGTATTTTTTATGTCAACAAGACCATTCAACAATAGCATAAGGATTCTATAGAAATTTCAACAACATTTAACAATAAGTTAAAAATCACACATTGTTTTCCTCCAAGTTCCCTAGCACTCAATAAATAGGCATAAAAAAAAGTGTGAACCATTTACAATTTTCAAATTCTACGTATTGCAAACCACTAACAATTAATTGGAAAACAATTATTTCCTAGAATTTGTTACCCCCTCACTTCTAGGGGTAACTAGAGGAGGAGTTTTTTCCATGATCCACATTATAGACAACAATTCTGATGATGACATTTGAGACTCTCCACAAATAGTTGACCACAAATATCTTCCTTTACATGCTCATCTCACTCACATAGATGACATGGTGCATTACACATAGATGTACATTATTTTGACACTTCATATAGAGTGATAATTTCCTTTTTTTGGGCATGAAAATGGTGGTTATAGGTTGAATTGGATAATGAATTATGATGCTTTGAATGTATACATTTTTCCTTATTTCACCTTGGTGTTCATCATCATCTCCTAGTCAAGTGTTTTCACTCTTGGGAAAAGTTGTGCTATTGGGTTTCCTTAATAAGGGTAATGTGTCCATATCCCTTGCCATACATAACATATTCCATTTTTCCTCTCTCTGTTGTCCTTTCTAGGGATGATTTTAGGGGCTAAATTTTTCTCATAGGATAATTTTCCATGGTTTTTCCCAAAAAATGATTCGCTATTCTAAAAATGATTCGCCCAAATTCTATAGGATACAATTATTTTACCTTTAAAATCGCCAAAATTTTATACAAACTATATAAAATCCTTAGAAATTTGAATATTTTTAAAAAATATCACCAAACATTTTATAGTTGACATATGAAGGATTAGTAAGATTCACCAAGGTTTCTACATTTCAAAATAAATTTCCATCCTTAAAATCATCCCTGGTCCTTTCTTTTGGGTGGTTGTTACATGTATCCCAAAATGTTCATGCTTCATAATCCCATGAGAAGAAAGGGATTAACTGTCTGATCTTGATGCAAATTTATTAAAAAGAAATGAAACAAAAAGAGAAAAATCCCTAATTTAAGATGCAAAGCAAAGAAACAAACAAGAAAAAACAAAGTCTAAAACCAAGAAAGAAAGTGATGCATGAGATCTACCCCCCCAAGTCCTATAGTAATGAATTCATACCTAACAAAAAGACTTAGAAAATGAAAGTCATAAGCCAAAAAAAGGTTGAAGAAATAAAGAAAAAGGAAAACAAGGGTTTGGAAAGACACAATGTTGAGGAAAAGGTTACCTAAGTTCTCCCTCTATAAAGGCACCCATGTGGATGAATATATTATGTGACTTTGAATGCCAATGGCATCCACCTATGAAGTAAACCCCAAACCATATCGCATGTCATTGCACATACTCCTTGATGGGTTCCTTGGGACATACTTGTTATCCTGGGTATTGGAACACCTAATAGGGGGTAATAATGATCCTACCATACCTAAACTTGGAAAATTGTAAAACTTTATGAGCTAGTCTGAATTTTGAAGAGTATATTTAATGTGATNTGATGGGTTCCTTGGGACATACTTGTTATCCTGGGTATTGGAACACCTAATAGGGGGTAATAATGATCCTACCATACCTAAACTTGGAAAATTGTAAAACTTTATGAGCTAGTCTGAATTTTGAAGAGTATATTTAATGTGATAAATATATTTGATTTTGCATTGACATGACTCACTTTATATGTTGTGTTTGAGTTGTGTACATTCCTTCAGTCTCTGATGGATGCATTGGACTATATGGGCCCCTCCTTGGACATTGGATTTCACATGGCTACCTACTTGATTTATGCCTTGGTCATTTGGAGGAAGTTGAGGGGATAATTTCATGCTTGATGGAGGTCATCTCACTGCTTTTAGAGGTCGTTTCAGACTTTGAGGATATTTAAGAACCCATTTTGAAGGCAACCAACTTTAGGAGAAATTAACTTTTCATAGAATACCCAGAATCCCACCAAATAAATGTCATTAGATGTAGAATGACAAGAGGATTTCCAAAAAGTGATCATAACTAAAATTCAGGATAAAATTGACACAAGTGTGGTGCTTTTAAAGTCTACCAAGAGAATATTGTCATGAATTTTTGACCACTCATGGGACACTTTTGGAGTAGGTCACCAAGGCTTTTGAGGAGGCCATTCCATATGTTGAGGATGATGACTTGGCACTTGAGGAGAGTTTAGCTGATTTGGGGAGCATATTTGCAGTCTTTTGACTCATTCGCTCATGTATCATGGATATTATTGTATAGGTGGCATAACCACATCATAGTTTATGTATTTTTGACCATATCTCTAGGGTTTGTAAAGAGATAGTGGTATTTTATATTCATTTAGGCTAAAATCCAGGAGTTCATTATTGTAATGAGAAGAGTGCTAAATATCTCATATAAATAGAGAAATAGTTCTCATTTGTAAATCATTTCTATTTGTGCATATACATCACCATTTATCTACTTCTANTATTTTATATTCATTTAGGCTAAAATCCAGGAGTTCATTATTGTAATGAGAAGAGTGCTAAATATCTCATATAAATAGAGAAATAGTTCTCATTTGTAAATCATTTCTATTTGTGCATATACATCACCATTTATCTACTTCTACATTATCTCTTATGAAAAGTGTTATGGATGGCTAGTTAGAACAAATTTTGGAGAAGACGTGCTTGCAGATTATTTTATACTACATGGATAGATGGATGGAAAATTTCTTAAGTGGACTCTTGTCATATTGTGGTTTTTTTTTATGAATGCATTTAAGTGTAATGTCACTTCTCTAGTGTTGGTTTATCATTCTTTTGGATTTTTCTTAAACAGGCCCTTCTTATTAAATCTATTGGAAGGTTACTAGTGAAGAAGATTCCCTTTAATTGTTGTTAATATATTAGGAGGATATTATAGGATTATTAATGAACAACCTATATATATCACCCTAAAAATACCCTTACTTATCTCCAAAGGAGTCCTTAATTGACCCCATATGCCCCAAAAAATAACATTCACTAGACACTCTCCCAATAGTCAATCATTAATTTTGAAAATTACCTTTTAATTGTTTTTATAATATAAAATATTAATTTTCAGCCACAAAAAACTAAGAAGTTTTGAATGTTTATGCATTTTTTTGACCTAATAGACAGTGTAAAAGCCTAAAATATATTGTTGATTTATTATTAGATCCATCTAGGGTTGGAATTATATGGTTTTATGGCTGTCATATGTATTTTAAATTTTTTATTTTGTTGATAATTGAAACCCTAATTTATTCCATGGTTTATCCCTCTTATTTCATTGGTTTATTACTTGTTAAAGGGTCAATTTTATTGTTGTTGTAGTAACTTGTTTTCCTTTCCTATTATAATTTAATATATTTTCCAATTCTTACAACCGCCTTTAGAGTTTTCTTAATTTGTAGTGTTTAGGGACCCCCTTTAGCCTTAATTTGACTTATAAAGCCTCATAGATTGACCTAGATCCTCACCTCTTCAAATATAGAAATTTATTTTACTCACTACCGTATCCTTACTTTGTCTATCTTATTTCATTGGTGGTAGATTGAGTAGTTAATGAGGAGGCCCTAGAATTGATAGTGTCTTTCCAAGGGATTCTTGGAGGCTACTAGGGAAGCCTCCCTTGTGTTGAATTTACTCCTTCACTAAATAGAGGGAATTTGTTTCCTAGGTGATAGTGGTGACATATTCCAATGTTCCACTAGTCTTGTGCCTTGTGAGGAATTTTCACGAAGGTGTTAGATTGTGTGGTAAGAACATTCATTGCCTACTAGTGAGACACATTTATTCCTTGCCACAAATTAAAATTTATTCCTTTCTATTTTTCATCATTTATTCCCTATTGTAACTCATCATTTATTTCCTATTATTGCTTAGCAATCATTACCTACTTTACTAAAAATACTATAAGGTGTATGACACACATGTGCCAACATTATCCTATGTGTCATATACCTTGTAAGAATATAAGGGAGAATGCATCAAACTGCAAGCTAATTTATAGGGGCTATAAGGCCCATAGACTCACAACACCTCTTGATACTTGTGCTCACTAGTTTCATCAATGCATTTGCAAAATTCTATGAAGTATTAACCTTCTCTAGTATCACCTTTACATTCTCTACTATGTACCTAACAAAATGGTACTATATATACCCTTATCTTTAATGGGTATCGAGGAATATACAGTTCTAGGTCATCAAAGGATTTCTCCAAAACCATCAAGGTTGCACTCTGAAAAAATTCAATGCTGAGTTGGCTAGGCTCGCGCTAAATCCATTCACCTAGACAAATGTTTACACATGTCTTCACGTAGACACTCCCCATCAATTCTCATTCTTTTGACTCGGTAGTGGGGCGCGTAATGATCAACAACTGTAATTTCATCCCTCTCGTTCACAAATATATGGCTTGCACTAGCCTAACTTCGAGATATTTTCATCAGGTTTATTCTCACAGTACATGAGATTTCCTCCCGAAGGTCTCATTTTGATAGGTTTGTTTTGAGGCCCTTTCCACAGTGTTCGATGGATCTCTTCGATATAATGACTCTAACTAACCATTGATCAACGATCACGATATATTCATATCAACGATGATGGTTCCTTTCCGAACAACACAAGGTTTACAGAGATATATATGTTTGTTCAAGGGATTATCCATTCTTCGAGTCCTTCAAGACTTCAGCTTCTTAACTTCGAGGACTCGAGATGATCCTAAAGTTTGTACAGAATTCCAAACTTAGGGTTAAGTCCTCACATGAGTTATAGGTGCATCACACATGAAACATAAGGGGTATTTGAACAAGTAGTAGTTTGTATTCATTCATTTTTATGATTTAACGAAGCACTAATATTCCTCATCGTGTTGCTTATATTACTGCACTCATTCCATAGATTAAGTATGCAAGCAATCTCTTGGATTTATACATTCATATTTATACACACACACACACACACACATATATATTGACACACAATTGTTCTATCCATAAACATTCACACAAATCATTCACAATCAGTTCAATACAGACGAATCACTTATCAGATAAATAAGTGATCCAACTCAGCTGACTGAGAGACGATGCATGTCCACCCAACCTTATGCCTTGTTGTAGAGCCACTTCCTACAACACGCCACCCTCGTGCCAAGCCATGAAACAACCAAGGAAATTGACTGAGTAGGGCTCTAAGTATGCGATGATCCGAGAAGTTTACTCTCCTTCTCCCTCTAACACAACAAAAGTTTCCACTTCTTAGTGAGATCAGGGTCTCTACAGGTTTATCAGGTGGTTTCTCAACTAGATTTCTTTTTCACAAGGGAGCCCACTCTCTACTTAAAATTCCTTTAATGACCTCCACTTACCGGTGTCATTTTATGTCTAGTAAACACCAAGATGTAGCACACTATTTCTCTAGTTCATAATTCGGGTCATCTATATCCAGGGTGATCATCCTCGGCTTGGACAAGCTTCCTATTTTCTTCCAGAAATCTATCATTTCCTTTATTAATCAACATATCTCTCTTATGTGCTGTGTTTCTCATTCTCTATAAGATCTCTTCTTTTCTCTAAGATCTATATTCTACTAGCTTGTAACATACCGCTCTTGCGCACACTGAGCTAACTTATTCTTTGAGGACACTTGCTTGCAAGTGATCCAGATTATTATACTATTGGGCATTTGATTATGATTATGAGGCGTTATGGATTGATGGCTTCTTATTTTGTTGTATTGACATAGACAGGTGCGATTGACTCGGTTTTCCTGAGTGTGCATGATTTTGGACCTCAAGGATGCAGAGGCATCGATGAAACCCCTTGGACTCAAGATTGAGTCAGGGAGTGGACTATTGGGGGTTTGATTGTTGTATATATGACATTTGTGCATACGATTAGATGATATGATTATGGATAATATTTCTGACATGATTCGTTGATGATGCAGGCTGACAATAGCTTGCTGACCAGACTCACATGTGGAGTAGAGGGGTCATGCATGACTACTAGAGACATTGAGGGAGAGGTGTGGACAACAGCCCTACCACAGCCTACTAGCACTCCCGTCATGGCTCGAACTGTAGGTTAACGATTACCTAGTTCGAGAAGACCCACGATGTCGTGAGGGCCAACTGCGATAGTCATTCACGATGATTTTAAGGGGCATGCAATAAGGAAGGGGCCTTATTCCTTAGAGGCCCTTAGTCTCCCACACGATCACTTGGTGGATTATTGACTCCAGGGGTTTTTGATGTCTACCAAGTCAGTCAAGAGGTGAGTGCCACCCTTGGAGCACGTAGTGCGTCCTGAAGGGCACGTCGTGCAAGGGAAACAAAATGAGGCGAGTGGCACCCTTGGAGCACCTAGTGCATCCTGAAGGGAATGTCGTGTTGTTAAATAATAAATGAATAAACCTATATGGCCTTAGAACGAATAATGTGATGAGAAAGATTTAAAACAATTTCCCTAATAAAATGTTTCCCAACCTAGGAAATTAAAGTCTAGGTCTAAGTGATACTTGTGATAAAAATAAATATACATATTTATATAACAATGAAAATAAAAATAAATAAATAATAATGATAATCATCATTAATCATGTGACAAGAGAGGGGTAATCAATTCAATTAATTTATAAAAATCTTTTGGGGGATAAAAAAATAAAAAAGGGGGAAAAAGGGGAAATAATTGTTTTGTTACATATGCTAATTAAAAATTTATTAATTAAAAAGGAAAAGGGGAAAAAGTTAATTTTCTACACCTGCTAATTTGAGTTTTAAATA
>SNQJ01S0019856.1:69858-82672 GCA_010110895.2 Picea sitchensis
CAACTGCGAAATTTTGATACAGGCAACTGCCAATCATATTTGATACAGGCAACAGGCAACTGCCAATCATATTTGATACAGGCAACTGCGAAATGTTTATACAATAATATTGCCCATACAACGATGGCGATATCAAATATGATTGGCCCAATGGAAAAGGTAGCAATTAATGGTCATGCAGTCAAAAGCTTTTCCTTCTTTGTATCCGGTCTACCTCAAGTGAGTAAATACGGTACCGAATTCCTCCGACCAATTTTTACGTTAGTTTTCTACAACATTTTTGGATAAAATAAAAGCGTTCTCCAGTTCAATTAAGATATTTGTTGAAATGAAAAACTTGTTTGATTAAATTTTTTTTTTAACTTTGGCCGTGAAATTCCTTCATGCAGGCCCTAGGACTGTTTGTTCTGAGCTATGCCGGTGACGTTGTGATTCAAATTCAAGGTCAAAAGGCCTGTCTCGATGCAAATATGCTGTCCAAATGCTTCATGGAGGCGTTTGAAGAAATCCAAAACACCCATTCTAAATCAACTGAGAAAAAACGGGAATAATAAGGCCTGTTCCGATGCAAATATGGTGTCCAAATGTTTCATGGAGGCGTAATCCAAAACGCCCGTTCTAAATCAACTTAGAAAAAACGGGAATACTAATGTATGCAGCATTATGTTGAAGTTTCATATATATTATCTGTAGTCTTTGGTTGGAATTCCCATTCAAAGCGATGTCTTTGTTTTATCTTTGATCGTGGGAATTTTTTTTTTATTAATTATTTTATACCGTTATATGGTATTAATATTGTGAAAGCATTTATGCCAAAAATGGAAACCAGCTCTAGCACTTATCCTAAATGTCTTCAAAAGTCTGTTGTGTGGGCCAAAATCGACATACTACTATATTGTTGGCCAAGAAAGTTTAAATTTAAAGGAAAACTGTAAACTATGTAAACTAAGATTAGCACAACTACTCAAAACCGTAGGGCTGAAAGGTGTGGACATAAAATGAAACATACAGTCAGAAAATAAAATGCACAATCAGAAAATGAGTGTTTACAGCCAGTACAGCCAGCTTGTTAAATCCAAAGTTTTACAGCCAGTACAGCCAGCTTGTTAAATCCAAAGTTTAATCATTTAAACGTGGCAATTATATAATGTTACAGTAATGTTTTAATATGATTAGGTAAATGTTAAAAGGTAAACAGGTTAACTGATGCATTCAAAAATACAAGAAAATTATGAAGAGGAAATCACATTCATTGATTTGGAAGGATGACTAAGAATATGCCTGCATCTTTAATTGTTAGCCATCAAATTAAAATTTTAAATTAAAAAGTGATTAATTGTGCTCATTGTCAATAAATGTAGGCCTTTCCCCATAATAAAAAAATAAACATAAATATAGGAGGATTGATCACTGTTGCCATCGTGACGAGGAGGATCTGTCCAAACTAGAGTAGAGGCTCATTGATGAGGACATTCTAGATATTATTGTCACGGATGCGGGCATAAGAGCGAATCATATAGCTCCGTTAATTTTTGTTCTATCATCTCTGGAAGGAATTGTTGTTCCTCCATGTCTTTCCAAAGATTAAAAAAAAAAAAATCAATTGAAGTTGTTCTTCTGGAATTTTCGAATCCTCTTAGCCAATCCAATGGGAGTTCTTATCTTGCTCCTTAAACCTGTTATCCATATTGTTCCTCCTGACCAAAGGAATGGACTCCTCTGGTTGGACGTTGATCTCAGAAGGAGAAACTGGGACATCCTCATTGTCCTGGTTTTGAGTTGGTGGTAACTCCTCCTCCACAATCGCATACCCCAAACCTCCTCCAGAGGAGGAATTTCCGACGAATCCCTGTTCTTTATTGTTGGGTGTAAAGTCAGGTGGGACGAACTAGAGACACTGGAAGAAGGAGAAGGGGATCGACATCAGCTTGACAAACTTCGGAAGGTTCCTGTCCCTCTGTGGACTTTTCCAGGCATGATGCAAGGATGATAGGAATTCAAAAAATAATTAAGAAAAAACCAGAAGCATCCCGAGACTGGAAATATTTGGGTGGTAACAAAGAAAGACACTGAGTTTTTTTTTCAGGTAAGAGTGCGAAAAACTCGAAATATGTGATGAATGAAGCCATTTCGAGGTCTAGAACCGTTAAAACCACCATTACTATATCATATACACCTTTCMCATCTACTGTACTATAATTTGCAGAGCTTATAGGCAAGGAGACCCGAGTCTCTAAGGTTCACATGAGTGAGCGATCTCAACAGTTTAAGCCTCAAGTAAAGAGCCAAGTGCTGGGTAGTTGTACGGAAGGCCATATGGCTTAATTGCACGCTGGGCTTGGTGGCATCCCCATCTTTTATATATATATAATTGATCATATATATATATAATTGCAATTGGGTTTGGGTGCATCGCATCTATTATATATATATATATATATAAATATAATAAAATTCAAAGAGATTAGAAAAAAAACTAATAATTACAAAATAGTCATTATTTATATGAAAATAAGTGTATGGTTTTTATTTTTGTGGTTATGATTAAAGTTACATTATCAAATTTATTGATTTATTATCAAATCATGTCAATTAGTTAAAATATTAATAACAATTGATAAGTGGATGATTGTTTGAGTTTATATTTCTATTTAACCACACAAGCTCTTCACTATATGGTAATATGTTAACTTTTGTAATTATTAAATTTATTAATTATGTGTGTTGATCTTGACTTTGGTGGCATAAGAAAATAATCATTATTTTTATCTTTCTTTTACAGAATTATTATATTTTTCATAAACAATTTAACATACAACATTCTAATTTCAGAATTTAATATTAATCTCACACCTATATAGACATATTTTTTATTTAACACATGTCCTTTAAATTTTATTTACTATTTATTTTATAGAATAAATAATAATTGGTTGATGTGATTTATTTGAGATAAATTTGTTTCCTTATATTATAAGGAAATGTCATTGTTTGTTGGTTAACTTGTAATTTTTATTGCTATTAGGAATATATTTTAAGTAATTTTGATAAGTAATTCCACATCACTTCATGATGCTGACATGCAATGTTGTAATTCAAATTTATGCACCAAAAACTGTTCGAGATGTTTTTCTTAACCTACAAAGACGGAAATTAAGATACATAGAAATGTTGACCAAGTTATTAACTTGATCGAGATGTTTTTCTTAACCTACAAAGAATTTGATAGAGTGTTTAACTAATCCTTCATCAATGTATTTTGAAAATTCTTGTTAAGCATTTGATCAATCTTTATACTAAACTTCGAAAGTGATTAAAATTACGAAATCCAGCTCCTTTGATATGGGATTTTCTACAATTGTAATTTAAAGGTGGTAAAACCTCTTCATCTCTTTCATCTTAGATGAGAAAGTTGATGTTAGTGGATTCACTAGTGAATCCTCTATCCAATGGTGTATCATTTTCACACTTTTGATTTGATATTATATTTTTAAATTTATTTTCTTTTAAAACATATTTAAATGTTTTTTCCATAGTTTTAAAGGTGTTTGAGAAAAATCAGTGGTATAAAACTATAAAAAAAATAAGTTGCAGTGGGAAAAAAGGTGATGGGAACACAATGGTGTACAAAATATGATTTAAATATCAATTGGTTGACTTTGAAAAATAATAAAAATGTAATTTTCAAAATAAAAAAAAAGGGATCTACTACATTCTGTGTATATCATTCTCATATATTTTATTTTTGAAAAGTATGCATTCAAAATTTACTTAGTTGATGGGAACAAAAACAACTTGTTAACTTTTTCCAGAAAGCATTCGGTAGTGCATCTTTTTACATGGCTAGATATTATTTCAGAAGAAACAACTGACCATCCAAGAAGAAGAACTTGACTTGCCTATGCTAATTGATGAACTAGCGGAATAGATAACACAACATCAATCCAAGCACAACCAACAAATAGCACAACACCATATCAAGACATTATTGTCCAAGACTAAAACATAAAAGCATTTTTTGTAATAAGATTCTCTATAATGTTTTATTTGTAAATCCACATCTCTTGCTTACTCTGGATGAGCAAGGAATTGAGGTGGGGGGAGATGTTGGAGAGGCTAGTCGACTCTATCGACTAGACCCTATATTCAACCAAGTAAAGGAGTAGTTGATTATCAGTTCTAGTTGATTCTATAAGTCGGTCGATCGCTCGGTCGAGTCGAATGACCAGGGTAGTTAGATAGTTAGAACTACCTTGTAACAAAATTATGAGTATAAATATGTGCGTCAATGTAACAAAGAACAAGTTCTCTTATTAGGTGTTCTTGTGATATCTTAATAAAGTGTTAATTGATGGTCTCCCCATTACTTTCTATTATTTTCCTTATCTTCTCTTTGTGTGTGACTATACTTAGTATATATTGTTGTATATTGCTTTTTGTAAAGGACTACTCGTAACGCCTTATAAACCCCTTGATTACAACAAGTTAGATGAATTCAATAAGAAGCCTAAGTGGGTAATCAATGGTCATTCTGAATGTAATATGTTAGATAAAAACTTCGAGAGAAGAGTTACTAGATCACAAAGTTGCATTGTGAATTTCCCTCTTATAACAAAGGTACAATCAAAATGAATGAAATAGATAGTTATGTAGAAGCATAAAAAAAGAATGAATGAAATGAAGATATGGAAGCATAATTCAATGCCTTGGTGAAGAACGATACATGGGACTTGGTCGGTTTACCCAAAAGAAATAATGTAATTGGTAGTAAATGGGTGTATAATACTAGAAGTATAAATTAGATTGTACAATTGATAAAATAAAGTTTGTTTAGTTGCCAAAGGTTATGCACAAAAGGAAGGAATTTATTATACATAAACCTTTTCTCCAATGGTAGAGTTGGACACAATTAGGATGGTACTTGCATTGGATTCACATTATATGTGGGCAATTTTTCAAATGGATTCTAAATCATATTTATTTTAAATGGTTATGTGGATGAAGAAATTTATGTAGAGAAACCTGAAGGTTTTTAAATTCTAGGTAAAGAAGATCATGTTTATAGGTTGAAGAAAGCATTGTATGCTCTCAAATGAACACCAAGAGCATGGTTTTCAAGGATTGATAAATAATTTCAATATCATGGCCTAGTTAAGGGTTCACATGAACCGAATCTCTATATTCTTCAGTCGAGACAATATATTCTAATAGTTTCATAATATGTTGATGATTTGTTTTACACAAGGAATAATATTGAATTGGTTTAGAATTTTAAGTCACACATGCTTGTTGAATTTGAGATGATAGATCTTGGTGAGTTATTTTATTTCTTGGGCATTGAAGTGTGGCAAAAGGAAGATAACATTTTCATGTTGCAAGACAATTATACTTGGGATATTTGAAGAAGTTCGACATGATGAGTTGCAAGCTAGTCGCAACTCCTTTGGAAATCGGGTTGAAGTTATACAAAAATGATGACTCCAATTCAATGGATTCTACTCTATATCATCAATTGGTTGGAAGTTTGATATACCTAAATATGAATCAACTAGATATATCTTTTTGCAATTAATATGGTATCAAGATTTATGCCATGTCCCTAGGAAATACATCAGAAAGTATCTAAGAGAAATATGAGGTATCTATGTGGTACATTTGAGTATGATTTGATATGCATATCTACATTGGATTTTATATTGATTGGTTATGTATATTCATATTAGGTAGGTTGTATGGATGACATAGAATCCACCTCGGGGCATACATTCAACATCGATTCAGTAACAATTTCTTGGAGTTTTAAAAAGCAACCTTGTGTTTCTCTCTCCACGGAAAAATAAGAGTACAAAGCAACAACTACAATAGCTTGTGAAGCAATGTGGTTAAGAAGAATTTTGGAGAATCTACATGAACAACAAGAAACAATCACACAGTTGATTTGTGAGATCATCAAAGTTCTATTCACTTGACTAAGAATTTACTTTTTTCACAAGGAAACCAAGCACATTGATATACAATAGCATAGTGTTTGAGATTTGGTTCAACAAGGTGTACTCGAGATTATGTATTATAGAATAGAAGAGAAAGTTGCAGATATTTTCACCAAGGCACTACCAAAGGACATATTCTACATATTCATATATGATCTTTGAATCTTTCCAAATGATCATTATGGGGGAGAAATGTTGGGTTAATGATTCATTTGTACTATTATTAGTATATTTGTTTTTAGTGTGGTTATATGATCTCCAAGGAATATTTTGAGATAGATATAATACAATTGAGTGAATTGTGGAGAGATTGTTGAGTGATCATAGGAGTTGATTGTTTGATGCAATAGATCTTGCACATGTATAATTATATTTCTTAGTAATAACAATGAATGAGTTGGCATGTAATTTATGATTTTTTATGTTGCTCCATCATTTTTTGGTTTAATTTTTATTCAAACACCAACATCTACCTCGCTTGTTACAACCTTTGTTAGTTACCAAGTGGAAATGAGTGGAAATAACAATGGATTTTATCACAGGATTTCCTAGGATAGTGAAACGACATGATGTTATCATAGTTGTGGTTGAAATACTGAGTAATGATTCTCAGTTTATTTCTATAAAACACATACACAAAAAAACAACATTGTGTAAAAAAATCTACAAGAAATTTTCAAGTTGCATGGGATGCCTACAATAATGATATCAAATAGAGATTCAAATTTTACATCATTTTTTTGGAAATGAATATTTGAAGGATTAGGTACACAATTAAACTTTAACATTGCTTATCATCCATAAATGTGTGGGAAAATAGAGAGAACAAATCAAATACTACAAGGCATGCTTTCATGTATGTTATGAATAAACCAAGTGGGAGGACTATTTTCACTAGGTAGAGTTTTCTTGTAATAATGGTTATCAAGAATCATAAAAAATGAGTCCATTTGAGACTCTTTATGTCAGAAGATAAAATACTCTAGTGATTTGGGATAATCCAACGAACAAAATCATGCTTGGACTAAAAATGATTAAGGAGATGGAACACGAGGATATTAGCATTAAACAAAATATGAAGATAGATTAAGACATACATAAAAGTCACATATACAAGAATAGAATGCATAAAGAGTTTAAATTTGGATAACATGTTTATATAAAATTTGAACCATGAAGGAGCTCCTTGAAACATGGAACTTGCACTAAGATTTCCCCTATATATTGTGGACCATTTGAGATTCTAGAAAGGATGGGGCTAGTAGCATATAAATTTTCCTTACCTACTAACATTAAAGAACATAATGTTTTCCATGTTTCATTTCTTAAAAATATGTACATGATCCTAACCATGCATGTTATTGATTGGGTTGTTGATATGAAATGGACCCAAACACAAGAAAATGGTTGTAATATTCAGTACCTAAGTGAAATTCAAAAATTAATGAGGGTAGGAAAATAATAAAATACAATGAACGTATTAAAAAATTAAATGAGACAACAGAGAGGAAATAATAATAATAGGAAATGAAAAGAGAGAGGTGAATGCGAACTAAAAGTTCAATTTCTTGGTCTTCCCGTTACCTCCCATCTCTCATATATCTTCTTGTAACTTAACTCTCAAAGGGTATTTTTGGACAAGATAAGAGATGGAAAAGAAATAGTATCTATGTGGATTATTGAATGAAAATGGAGCCTTGAGATTCTTTGTAACCTAGAATTTTAAAAATGCATACTAAGAAAGCATTCAATGCTAGGGTTTTTTCCTTTGAGTTCCCTAGGTGAAATTTAGTGTCTTTCTATGATGGAATTTATTTGTGATTTTGTTTCTTAATGTGCTTGAGATATTTATGTTTCTCTATGTTTAAATGTCTCCATTAATTGAGTTTATTCCTATTATGAATAGATTTCAATGTATTACATCATATTTACTCAAAAAATTATTTTCCATGGAAACTTTGTGATAGAAAACAACTATGTAATCACATCTTTCCATTTGTGTTGAATTATGAGATCAACGCCCATTAGAAACTAGTTGTTGCATGATTTTAGTTGAGTTTCTAGTTTTTTTGGAAAAATCAATCATTATTAAAGCAAAAACAACAATGGTTGTTCTCTTCACTATCATACATAATCTAAGTTTCCTTACCACTCCTTTATGTTTTTAGGTATCTTCTAGGAGGTTGTACACTTCCCTATAAACTCTCTTGAAGTTGGACACAATTTGTTTTTCAGTTCCTATAGGTTGTATGCAAGTTGTGTGACTTATATGTATATCCTAGCATAGTGTATTCATCTCCCTAGGGTTGCACGAGTTGAAGGATGGTGGTATTTACTCCTTTCCCTTGGCTATGCATTGAGTTGAATTCTATAGCCAACAATTAACTTATTAAATTAATCTATAGACATTATTAATTCCCTCTCCATTAAAGTGATGTGCATTATCCATATCCAAGGTTACATTTATTATCATATCATTGGCATATTGCCTGTTTTGTCTCATGTGAAAGGAGATATGGGAAGTGTGCAGGAGGAATTCCAAAAAATTGAAAGAATGGTTGTTTAACTATGGAATGGACTAACTTACCTTCTCTCATATATATGTTTAAAGAGTGACTCTCACACATGTATTAATTCATTTATTTTTATCCATGCTCTAAATGATTACCATTTCATATATATGGTTTAAATAATGGACATCCCATATATTCTTTTATTAATGACATTCAAATTTTGTATTGGAGCTTGTTTATAGTTCATATATTACAAGTTTACTTAAGTTAGAATTTAAACTAGCAAGTACCCAACTCTACATTAGATAGTGTTTCCTTTGAGTATTGTCATTTTGATAAGAGGAGGATGACCATACTTATTATTCTAATTGATTGATGAAATATTGAGTATGGGGTTCATGAACCACTTATAATTTCTCATTAATGTATTTGCATGGGCCTAGAAACAAATCACTACAATCAGAACCGAACACACACACCAAACCATGATGGTGTCTCAACCTCTAGAATTTTGAGAGATCTAGTTCACTTGGATATCAATGTGAAAGGGGTTACACTGAAGATAGAGTTATCAATGATATAATAATTGCAGAGCTACAATTATATATTATCAACTGGTGGTTTATTATGTGCAAATTACACTATAGAAAAATCCATCTTACCAGTCCTGAGTAGTGTTACAAAGTAGTTTCACTCACACCTACAATGATAAAAAACTACTTTTAGCCATTCTGAAGATTGATACCTCCATCCAAGATTGAGAAAAGATAATAGAAAGTGAAATATGAAAAGTATCTATTTTGGTGAAGTGAGTGGGATATAAGTCCCACATTTACAGATCCGTTGTGATTAAATTGGTGTTAGAGGGAGCGTTCCATATAGAACCCATGTGCATCCTAGATAAGAAAATAATGTTTCTCTAGAACTGAGACATTGCTCAAGTAAAAATACGATGGAATCACTTTGGACCAGAAAAGGCTACTTTGGATATGGAGTATGCTATGAGAGAGGCATATCCATTCCTATTTTAGTCTTAAACATCACTACAATAAAAAAACACTAAGGACAATGTTATCTAAAGGGGGAGGGAATTTAATATCCCAGTTTCGAACCTTCTGATAATTTGAATTTAATTACTTTTGAATGTTTTTACATAATTTACTTTTAATACTATTCCTTATTCACACCACATAGTAGACATGACATGGTGGTTTTGAATACTTTTGTTCTTTTGCAATTAATAAAAACACCAAGATTGGTTGAGCATGAACACCTAAAGGGGAAATGATACCATGGGAGGGGAAATGTGAGGCAGTCCATTGGATGGTTATAAACCTAGTTAATTATGTCTCTTATGTATACTTTCCTTATCCACCTTTCAATTACCCAAATCCTTCACTCTTTTATGATGTTAAGCCTAACTTATAGTCTAAATTTAGATAATAGAATTCGAGCTAACCATATTCTAAATCTAGGCAACCACCTCCTACATTCTAGGAAATTCATCCCCCATATAATTGTAACAAAAATAATTTGTTTTCGGAATCTTATTTTCCTTCCTTCACTCATTCAAAAGGAGGAAAATTCGAATAGGGAAGGGAGAGTTGTTTTTTTGGGAAAAATAGAGGAAAGGAAAAGATAGTTTTAGCTTGGAAAAACAGGGCTACCATATTATGGGATTAAGTATCTCATGGAAAAAATTCCATTAGAACCTTGAGAAGAGGAGTAAGTGAAAAAATCCATACATATGATGAAGAAAGAAAGAATGTACAACAAGAGAGCCCAAATTGATAAAAGAGACATATTTACAATCCCTCGAGAAGCATGATCATAAAATTATCCAAGAACCAAGAGGAAAGTTGTTGGAGTTAAACTTCAAAATGGATATTATATGGACTCTCTATGCACACACTAAAGAGAAATTATAAGGCATTGTTTAGCAGAGAAGGGAGTCTTTTCCTTATGTTGTGTGGAGCAGGTATTGTGAGTGCCAAAGATGGTGTGATTAAAGAAATCAGTATTTGGTTTCTAGGTCAATATATCATTCTTTTTGGGATTAAGAGAACGAATTGAGAGAGTCCTAAATTTTCCTTCTTCACCATAGTGGCCTTACAGGTTAGCTGTGGGGTGGAATCCATAGACGACTATCTATGGTTGGGTGGAAAATTTCTCTATGTCAATGAGTGGTTTGACATTCAACCTTTAGAAAAGATAATTAATTTCTTCATTTCTTTGGAATTTATTATTAAGTGTTTTGAATTATAAGTTTATTTTCTAATTTACTCCATTTGAGATTTTGTAAACCTTAAAACGGTTTTTTTTATAGATTGACTATAAAAATGTTGGAACTACTCTTTGTACTCAATGCATGCATATTTATTTTTAGATTTGTATACTTCTAGGCATTGTTTAGTAAAATAAAAAGGTCTTGATTTTATCGTTCATAATCGCACGCTACTATTTTGAGTTCAATATGTAGGAAATATGAATTTTGACTATTGAATTATGCAAAATATTTATATTCTTTCACATACTTTTAAACCATCAATAACCCATCAAACCTGGTAGTAGGAATACTACACAAACTTAATCTAAAATAGTTGGTAGTTGGTTGCAATATAATTCATTTAATGTTGGTGGTAGAATACATTTAAAGTAACACTAAAATTCAATGAAACTCCTGGTAGAGTGTCATGTCCACTATGTTGAGCACGTGTTAAAAGTTTAACGATGCATGTACATAAAAAGCTTCTATGATTTTATGATTTGATTAGTATAAATTTACTTCACATATTTCTATGAACTATGACTTACCCATTCAAAATGTCATGAAGCCAAACTACAAATTAATGAGGATAAGTTAAGATGTTAATGAACAAATCTTAGAGAAAATGCTCAATTGATCTTCAATATCAAAGGGTAAGGAAAATAAAGACTATGAAGTGATAGTGTAATTCCTTATGAAGAACAGACTTAGAATATAATATAATTTTTAATATATAATATATCCTTAGTTTGGAGCTTTCAATTTGGAGCTTTCATAATGAGGATCAAGAGTTGATTTTGGTTTTGTTTTCTTGAAGCAGACACTTTTTTCCATGCAAATATATTATAGAAATATCATTATTCTAATTCTTCCAGAAAGTTTAAAAGTGTTTCTTTTCAGATGAAAAGTTTTTCTTTCCAGATGAAAATATGGAAATAAATTGAAGTGTCAATGTTCAACAAATTCAGTCTTCTTGACTTTATATTTTTCTACAAATTATTCCCTTTTGCCAACTATATTTTGTACTCTTAATTTGACAACCTCATCCCTTTTCAAGACACCTACATAATCCTTGTTTGTGTGTGTTACTTGGTATATGCATTGAGAAAACCAAGTTAGTAACTATCTATGTTAAATCCTATCTTCCCTTCTTCCAAAAACAATTAATATAAATCACAATATACTGAAAAACTTAACAACCTTACTTTGTCTAGATGGAATTGGAGGATAGAAAAAGAAAGGGAAACATGATCACAAGCAGGTTATTTATTATTCCCTCTCTAAAATCTTGAGTAACTATAATATTGATGAATTCCAAAAGAAACGGAATGAGGATACATGCTTATGTGCATTTAAGTAAATTATGATCCTTTTACCTTCAACAATAACACATAAATTTACAATTTGTTATGTTCCTAGAGATAAATAATGTTGGAAGGTGTTAGGAATAATGCTTGAAGGTGTTAGGAAGCTTGTATGCTCCATTAGAATATAACATTTTAAGATTTCCCCAATTGTTCATTACATCATATGCCTCATGACCATTCAAAGAGTTGCACCTATCCATATCTCTTTTGATTCCCAAAGAACCATGTCTAATACTCCAACAAACATATCATACTTGTACATAATATGTAGTTGGTGTATTGTGACAAATAGAACTAGAGATAACACTGGCATTGATTTAATTTTAACCAAATTTATAACAATTGAGTAGGTTTAAAACTAATATATTTCTTTTGTAATGTGCTTATGATAACTAATCTAACTCTAGGAATGATGAAATTATAAGTATGCAAACATTACAAGGACACCAATTTCACAAAATTGTATAATACTTATACATCATTGGAGGGATAGATCAAACACCTTCAGAGTCATTGCATTTAAACCAAGTCATTACATTTAAACCAAACAAGGTTGGCCATTGAATATGCAAAATTATAAATAGGATTATCTAATTATAATTAAATTTGAGAATGCTAAGAAGTACTCGTTTGTTTCATGAGCATAACACGAACACACTTAGAGTGGTTTATCTTTTG
>SNQJ01S0019856.1:96748-118432 GCA_010110895.2 Picea sitchensis
GTCATTAAAACGTGTAAGGGAATATGGGGACACCTAGGAGTGATTCTAGGAATGCTTTTAGGTGGGTGAGGGCAATAGGAGTAATTAAGTAATTAATGAAATTGATTTGTGGTGCAATGAAGGGGATGGGTGACACATGTACATGGATGATTTTTATGAATTAAATTATTGAACAATGAATTAAATGGGATTTTGGGAAAGTAAATGACTTAGAAACTCTATATAAAGGAGGGAGGAGGAGGATGTTGGATCTCCTCGGTTATGCGTAACGTTACGCTGCAGAATTTTAGACTTGACTGACTTAACTTGTGGGAGTTGGGTTTCCCAGCTCGGTGAGGAGTGGCAGCTCATCCTTGCGAGGCGAGTTGGGAGCTAGTTGATCTATGGTTCAATGTGAGTGTCCCCTTTGCAGCTCGGGGGGCTAAGGGGGAAGAAGAGTACCCCTAGCATTGGTTGGGAGGTACCAATGAAGTCTCATTGGTCGGCAAGCGGGAGCGGCACAGAGCGCGCGGGACAATGACTCAGAGCGAACGACCTGGGCTACGATATGCTTACTTTTATTATGCATAGTAGATTATTATTATACTTTACGCCTTAATTCTATACTTTTATTTGGGTAAAGGAATGTGGACTTAGCATATCAACCGAGAACTTAATTTTCCCCATAGCCTTAAGCTCGCGGTTTACTTGATTCCCTTGGCTTTCGATCCCTGATTGTTGTGAGTGTCCTATGGTTTTATTTATTTGTGATGAGTTGTGTTTCTCTTCTCCTTCGTCCCTAGCTCATCAGTCCATGCCTGAGCAGTCATCTAGGAGCCGGTTTGACGGTCATCACTTCAGTGTTAATAGACCTATAGATCCAAACGCCCTGCTTTTCTGTGCATGGATGATGAGCGAAGGATGTTTCTACCCAACTTTCTACCCATGATGATTTTTCTTGGTTGATTGAATGTCTTGTGCCTTCTTGTGATTGAAAACCTCTGTGTATCGTTCATATTCATTCTCTGTGATTTCATGACAACGTTTCTTTTATTTTGACAGTGTTTTATTCCCACTTGAATGTCAGCATTGATATATATCTGGACCGCGTTTTATTTAACTCTTCATTTTACCATTTACCGACCGCATTTTACAAACCACTTGAACACGATTTACCCTTGTACAGTTAGCGAGTTACCCTCTTGTTGGACTGCGACCAACCATGCTTTAGACTGCACATTTATTTCATTATGATACCATTATCAGTTCTTATTCTTTTCCGCGTTATGAGTTGATTGTGCGTCTGCATATTATTTTTATGGTAGCGTAATTACTGTGTGAAGGGCAACGATTTTCCGGTGCCTTTGTGGCGTTTCTTTGTGTAATGGGGAGTCTTAATTGACAACGATTTTTCCACACAACCATTTCTCATTTGTAGCTAGCGATTTCCTAAACACTGGATAGTGATTTGTCTTACCTTAAGACATAAATTCCACATGCTTAAAAGATAGTGAAGTTGCATGCTCATGACAATGACTTTACTGTGTTCGATGACTGTGATTTTTTTTAAATTCGTAATTATCTGATAGCTAGGTTATGGATTGTATGGCAACAACCTTGATTTATAATTGTATAGACAGAGAAATTAATTAGATAGCAATTAGATTATATAGTCAACATTTCCTTTGTTATGACAACATTATATATATAGTTTAATTCGTGGCGAAATTCCTTTAGATTTGTTAATCCTTTTAAGAAAGCAATATCCTGACAGAGATATGTATATTTAAACCTTTGCGAATTTCTTGTATATTTTTATTAATTTTTTATGGGACAGTGATACACTGTGCTTATGGATAGCATATTATTCTGTATAAATATTGGATGGACAATAATTTATTACACAATGATTACACCGTTTTTCACAGCACCTTACAGGATTTGCTTGGCATTATTACACAAGCTTCACACCACCATCTTCATGGCACACACACATCCTTCACACCACGTTTTTGTGGCACTCTACACAGTATTGCAACCACGATTCCTTGGCGAATTACACAGGGTTACCCCACAACCTTCTGGGTGGACTCACCCAGCCTTCATGGCTGCGTTTTCATTATGAGCATGACTGCATTTATATGTTGTGTAAGGATGGATTTTAATTAGCGACTTTAACATGCGTCTTAATCCTTCTAAGATGCGTTTTAATCCTTTAAAAACTGGTGATTTTAATGACAATGTTTTATTATGCTACATAATAATCATGCCGTGTAAGACAACTAATTGTATAGCTGATGACAACGATTCATGTAGTGAATGGTGTGATACCTAAACTAGCTAAAACAGGTTTACATGAAATCATTATACTTTAATTCTTGCTAAAGTTGTTTAAATTCTTTCTAAGGTCATTATACCAGGATTATAAAGTCATTTGAATCTACAAGATGCAAGTGAAAATCTTGCAGGAAGACAACATAGCTCTAGGTTATGCAAACAGTTAGAATCAGTGCATTCGACTAAGGAAGTGAAATAGTAAGCATTTACAATGGTGACAGACTATTGTAATAAATTTGAAAAGGTTTCAAATCCTTAGAGATTAATTTCTTGTGAAGACACGAATTATAGAAAAGTCAAAATATCAAACATGACAGGGAAGCTAAGAACTTTAAATTCAATTTAATGTTAAAGTATTTTCAACCATCTTTAGATGTCACAATTTTATTTTAATACTGGAATATCTAAAGTCAACTTAGGCATCGAATGTCAACTAGCTTGGGTATCAGACTGAATAAGAAAACTTAGATTATGCATTTAATAAAACTTTCATTATAAGTGTAAATTACTAAGATTTTTACATACCTAATTTGTGTAATTTAGTTATGTTCATGATTTAGCTTGTTCTCAATAAGGGATGTAACATTAAAAATGGATCTCATAGAAATTATTGTAAAAATATTGCATAAGCATCAAGTCCTCTTGATTTGGGTCCTGGTTCAAGCTTGGTTCACACCCAAAGGAGATGCAATTATGATTTCCAAGGAAGCAAGTTCAACTTCGTGGATGGATAGTTTAGGAATGTTACATTCACCAACTTTCCGCATGCGTCGATTGGGGCTTGGGTTAGTCGTATTATGATTCAACAATGCATTCAATCTCCTAGCGCGTTGGTTTTTTTGAGTCGTCGGTCTAGATAGGATTGTGTTGCACCAGGGTGATCATCGTGCCTATCACTTGGGGACGACATGATCCATGATGAGGGGATTATGGCGCACCCTATTGGATAGAGGTGAACGATAACTTGACCAGAGTCTGTGCTTCCCGTGTGAGTGTTGTTGATCATTGTAAGTTGTTGTTAGCGCTTGAGTTGTAACGCCTTCATGCGTTGGGTTCGCGTGCCTTGAGGTTCTAGTCTTAGGTCATCAAGATCGTTGTGTTGGGAGGGGGATGTTTTCCCTTAGCTTGTAGGTGCGGTCATGTTTGCGTCAGGAAAGTAGTCATTTCTTCTAGTTGTTTTACCCATGTTTCGCCCAACTGCTCTTTTTCCAGTGCGTGGAGTCTTAGTCGTTTGTTGCATGTTCGCTGGGCGTGGTGCTCACTGACAGATGTGTTGTTTAGCTGTAATCGTGGTTGTCGCCTTTTAAAAAAAAAAAAAATCGCACTTTCTTCTTTGCTTGTAGTCGTAACGATGGGAACGTTACACATGGTATCAAAGTGGGTTCAACCCTACGACTGTGGATCACCAGTATTTCCGCTGCAGTAAATCCTTGAGTTTTAACCTAGTGCTAATTAAAAACCTTAACGTGTCCATGCGGTGATCGCATTAGAGGAAGCCACATAGGTTCGTAGTGTGGTGCCATTGAAGGAGGTGCGACGCCTCCAGAAGTTCCTGCACCCTTGGAGTCCAACCCCTAAGGGGAAGAACAGGTCCTTGGGCTAGATTCACTTGTTGTAAGGGATGATGATGGTCTGACAAGGCCCTTCCAAGTAATGTCAAAGGGCCTTGATTCACCATCAGTACTGAGATGAGGCCAGGGTACCTGTACCCCTGAGGGTCCACAACGCGCCCTATCCAGTACCATTAGCATCCATCGAGAACTCGAGAGAGTTGAGTTCTCGAGTCCACAAGTGTCACATATGTTTGTGTCATCGAGGCATGGTTGTAGAGCAAGGTATTATGCTTCATGCTTCGCGATTACGCCCTCCAGCATGAAGGTTCGTATGGTGGTATTTCAACTGAAGGGGAACACTCTTCTATGGCGAAGACACTCCTGCCACTTTGAACATGGTCGTTGACGACATGTCATGGGAACTATTCAAGGAATGGTTCTAGGAGAGGTATCTTTCTGAGGATTTCGTTGAGAGTAAACTCAATGAGTTTGAAACCTTGCAACAAGGCAGTCGCACGGTGTCCAAGTGTGAGGCCCGTTTTGGAGCTTCTTTGGTACACTCCGCACCAAATTACCTAGAAAATTAAGGTCAAGAAGTTTGAGTTTGGCCTTATTGTTAGAATTCAACTTCTATTTCAGGTATCGAGATTACTGGACGAAAGAAGGTGTGTTGGATTGTGGGAAGACACCTTACCAGCATTACTGCCCATAGGAAAGGGGCAGAGCATCTGGATTAGTCGAACCCACTACCATGGGATTTTTGGGCAAGGGCCATCGGATTCATGCAATGGTGAATAACTGCCAGGCAGAGCACTAGTCGATTGCACTCGAGATGTCAGGTACCGTCGCTAACCAGACCCTTAGTATTTGATAGATCCCGGTACTACCGAGAGTTTCATTTCTGGCGCAACACTAAAAAGGATTAAGTTAAAGGCTGTCGAACAGGATGAGTTTAGCTTGTAGAGATGGCTTCGGGAGCCAAACAAAAGGTTGGAGGAAGGGCTATGGATTGTACCCTTAACCTGGGAGAATTTATCACTAGGCCAACCTGTACGTTATGATCTTAGGATCTTATGACATCGTGATCGGTATGGACTGGTTGGAATCACATGAGGCAATACTCAACTGTAAGACGAAACCGTTGATCTTGGTCGATGACGAGGGACAAAGACATGTGATTGTAGGTCGGAACCAGGGACTTTCCCTAAGGTTTATCTCTTCCTTGCAGTTACGGAAGAGCGTTCATAAGGTATGTAAGATTTATGCGATCCTTGCATTAAACGAGAAGGGAGTAGCGGAAGGTCTAGAACACCTTCCTGGGTGAGAGAGTTTGCTAACGTCTTCCTAGAGGAGTTATCGGGGATGCCGCCAGAGAGGGAATTGGAGTTTACCATAGACCTTAAAACGAGACTGAACTGATAGAAAGAATGCCTTATCGGATGCCGACCTCGGAGTTATAGTAGTTGAGAATGCAACTGAAGGAGTTGTTGGACCTTGGACTTATACGTCCAAGTGTGTCACCGTGGGGTGCACCTGTTATATTCATATGGAAGAATGATGGGTCGTGGAGACTCTGCCTTGACTACCGTCAATTGAACAAGGAAACGATCAAGAATCAATATCCATTTCTGAGGATTAATGATTCGTTCGATCAGATGAAGGGTGTGATAGTGTTCTCAAAGATTGATTTGCGATCAGGGTATCACCAGTTACGGATCAAGGAGTATGACGTCCCTAAGACCACCTTTAAGACGAGGTTTGGGCATTATGAGTTTACTATTTTACCCTTTGGACTGACAAACGCCCCAGGGGTATTTATGAGTTTGATGAACGGGGTGTTCCACGAGTACTTAGACAAGTTCGTCCAAGTATTCATTGACGATATTTTGGTTTACTCTCGGATGACGAAGGAGCACGACGAGAACTTGTGCTTGGTACTACAGTGTCTGCGAGAGCATAAATTGTATGGGAAGTTGTCAAAATGCTCATTTTATTAATCAAATATTCACTACTTAGGGCATGTAATCTCCGACGAAGGTATCGTCGTGGATCTAGAAAAGGTCGAGGCTATTATGGAATGGCTTGCGTTGACGAATGTCCCAGAAGTACGTAGCTTCATGGGTTTAGCAGGATACTATCGAAGGTTCATCGAGGGATTTTCAAAGATAGCAGATCTGATCACGGAGTTGCAGAAGAAGAACCAGAAGTTTGTTTGGACCGAGAGATGCGTGAAAGATTTTCGGAGGCTCAAAGAGCTATTGACAACGACACCGATACTAAAGGTCCCTGACATGGATGCAAACTTCTTGGTATGCACTGACGCATCCAAGGAATGCTTAGGCAAAGTCTTGATGCAAGACAGTCAAGTGATCACTTACATCTCGAGGAAACTGAGAAGGTATGAGGAGAACTATGTGACACATGATTTGGAGTTGTTATCCATTGTATATTCCTTGAAGGTTTGGAGACACTACCTTGTTGGATGAAAATTTGAACTAAAGATGGAACATTGTGGACTACGACACATCTTTACACAAAGCGACCTGAACGCTCGACAACGGCGTTGGTTGGAATTGCTTAGCGAGTACGACTTCGAGATTACTTACATAAAAGGAACAATGAACTGAGTGGCAGATGCATTGAGTTGGAGACCATGCATATTTTCGGTGTTGCCTCTTAAGACGATTCTATGTGAAAATATTCTAACTTTACAGCACGACGATGACTGGTACAAAGAGGTCAAGGATTTTATCGGACAAAACACAATGATGGTACCAAGATTTGAAGGATTTATGTTTGACAACGATGGATTATTGAGGTTTAAAAATCGGATTTACGTACCACCGAACAACGAGTTGAGGAGTTTGATCCTAAATGAGGCTCATGAAGCAGTGTACATGGCCCATCCAGGAGTCACGAAGATGAGGGCAGACCTTAAACCCTTATTCTTCTGGAAGGGAATGAAGGGAGACATAGTTAACTATGTGGCCCGATGTCTAGAATTTCAGCAAGTAAAGGCTGAACATAGAAATCCAACAGGATTACCACATCCACACGCTATCCCAGAATCCAAATGGGAGGTCATTTCGATGGATTTCATTGTTGGATTGCCACTGATCTCAAGGAGACACAACTCGAGTTTTGTGGTAGTCGACACTCTAACGAAGAGTGCTCATTTTATTCTTGTGGGTACGACGTATCAGGCACTTGACATAGCTAGAGTTTTCATCAGTGAGATTGTGAGGCTACATGGCATGACTAAGAGGATTATATCCGATCGAGGATCGATGTTTACTGAACGATTTTGGACTAGTTTCCAAGAGGCCTTGGGAACCCAACTTAACTTTAGTATTGCGTATCACCCAGAGACTGACAGGCAGACTGAACGAATGAACCAGACCTTGGAGGACATGTTGCACATGTACGTGATGGACCAACAAAATCGTTGGAAAGAATTCTTGCCACTGGTGGAATTCGCTTATAACAACAATTACCAAAGCACCATTAAGATGACGCCTTTCGAGTTTCTTTACGGGCGACCATGTTAGACGCCTTTGAGTTGGGATCAACTTAAGGATAGGGTCCCGGTGGGACCAAAATCGATCCAAGAAATGGAAGAGAAAATGAAAACAATAAGACAAAGGATTAAAGAAGCGCAGGATCGACATAAGAGTTATGCCGATGCGCACCGTGTCAACCATAGTTACAAAGTTGTTGATTGAGTCTTCTTGTGGGTAAAACTGCATAAGAGTTCGATCAAGTTTGGAAAGGGAGCTAAAATATCTCCTAGGTTCGTGGGGCATTTCGAGATTGTGGAAAGAAAGGGGCTCATGGCCTATCGACTAGCCTTGCCTTATTCTTTGAGGCATATGAATGATGTTTTTCACATATCTGTTTTGAGACATTATATTAGTGATCCTACACATGTTATTGACATGAGTTACTTGCAGGTATCAGATGAGGGGGTGCTCATGGTTGAGTTGATCTGCATCTTGGATCATCGCATTCGATAGCTACGATGTCGAACAGTAGATCAGGTAAAGGTCTAGTGGGACAACTATAGTCCGCACTCGACGACCTGGGAGGACGCATATGATATGCGCCAGTAGTTTCCATTTTTGTTTGATAGATAGACTTATGATACTGTGATACACATTATTTCAGCACTTATATACTGCGAAACTTTGGGACAAAGTTTAGACCAAGAGATATGTAACATCCCTCTCTTGCGCGCACTGAGATAACTTATTCTTTAAGGGCACTTGCTTCCAAGTGATCCAGATTATTATACTATTGGGCATTTGATTATGATTATGAGGCGTTATGGATTGATGGCTTCGTATTTTGCTGTATTGACATAGATAGGAGCTATTGACTCAGTTTTCTTGAGTGTGCAGGATTTTGGACCTCGAGGATGCAGAGGCATCGATGAAACCCCTTGGACTCTGGATCGAGTCAGGGAGTGGACTATTGGGGGTTTGATTGTTGTATATATGACATTTGTGCATCTGATTAGATGATACAATTATGGATACTATTTCTGACATGATTTGTTGATGATGTAGGCTGATGATAGCTTGTCAACCAGACTCACATGTGGAGTAGAGAGGTCACGCATGACTAGTAGAGACATTGAGGGAGAGGTGTGGACAACATCCCTGCCACAACCTACTAGCACTCCCGCTGTGGCTCGAACTGTAGGTTAATGATTACCTAATTCGAGAAGACCCATGATGTCGTGAGGGTCAACTGTGACAGTCGCTCATGATGATTCTAAGGGGCACGCAATAAGGAAGGGGCCTTATTCCTTAGAGGCCCTTAGTCTCCCACATGACAGATTATTGACTCCAGTGGTTTTTGTTGTCTACCAAGTCAATCAAGAGGCGAGTGGCACCCTTGGAGCACGTAGTGCGTCCTAAAGGGCACGTCGCGCAAGGGAAATAGAATGAGGCGAGTGGCACCCTTGGAGCACCTAGTGCGTCCTGAAGGCCACGTCGCATTGTTAAATAATAAATGAATAAACCTATATGGCCTTATAACGAATAATGTGATGAGAAAGATTTAAAACAGTTTCCCTAATAAAATGTTGCCCAACCTAGGAAATTAAAGTCTAGGTCTAAGTGATACTTGTGATAAAAATAAATATACATATTTATATAACAATGAAAATAAAAATAAATAAATAATAATGATAATCATCATTAATCATGTGAGGAGAGAGGGGTAAGCAATTCAATTAATTTATAAAAATCTTTTGGGGGATAAAAAAATAAAAAGGGGGGAAATGAGGAAATAATTGTTTTGTCACATATGCTAATTAAAAATTTATTAATTAAAAAGGAAAGGGGGAAAGAGTTAATTTTCTATACTTGCCAATTTGAGGTTTAAACAAAAAGGGAAAGAGGGAAATTTAAAAGAATTAGGAAACTAGGAAAAAGCGGGAAACATAAAAAGAAAGGGAAACACAAGGAAGAAGTAGAAAGACTAACTTAGTAAGGTATCTAGCATTTAAGAACTTTCTAAATTAAACTCAACTAGTAAATTAGTAAGGGGGTAAGTCATTAAAACATGTAAGGGAATATGGGTACACCTAGGAGCGATTCTAGGAATGCTTTTAGGTGGGTGAGGGAAATAGGAGTAATTAAGTAATTAATGAAATTGATTTATGGTGCAATGAAGGGGATGGGTGACACATGTACGGAGATGATTTTTATGAATTAAATTATTGAACAATAAATTAAATGGGATTTTGGGAAATTAAATGACTTAGAAACTCTATATAAAGGAGGGGGGAGGAGGATGATGGATCTCCTTGGTTATACATAACGTTATGCTGCAGAATTTCAGACTTGACTGACTTAGCTTGTGGGATTTGGGTTTCCCAGCTCGGTGAGGAGTGGTAGCTTGGCCTTGCGAGGCGAGATGGGAGCTAGCTGATCCCTGGTTCAGTGTGCGTGGCCCCTTTGTGGCTCGAGGAGCTAAAGGGGAAGAAGAGTACCCGTAGCGTTGGCTGGGAGGTACCGATGAAGTCTCATCGGTTGGCAAGTGAGAGCGGCACGGAGCGCACGGGACAACAACTCAGAGAGGACGACTTGGGCTACGGTACGCTTACTTTTATTATGCATAGTAGATTATTATTATACTTTACGCCTTAATTTTGTACTTTTATTTGGGTAAAGGAATGTGGACTTAGAATATCAACCGAGAATTCAATTTTCCCCATAGCCTTAAGCTCGCAGTTGACTTGATTCCCTTGGCTTTTGATCCCTGATTGTTGTGAGTGTCTTATGGTTTTATTGATTTGTGATGAGTTTTTTTTTTCTTTGCCTTCATCCCTAGCTCATCAGTCCACGCCTGAGCAGTCATCCAGGACCCATATCGATAGTCGTCACTTCGGTGTTAATAGACCTATAGATCCAAACACCCTTTTTTTATGTCCGTGGATGATGAGCGAAGGATGTTTCTACCCATCTATCTACCCATGATGATTGTTCCTGGTTGATTGAATGTCTTGTGCCTTCTTGCGATTGAAAACCTTTGTGTATCGTTCATCTTCATTCTTTGCGATTTAATGACAACGTTTATTTTATTTTGACAACGTTTTATTCCCACTTGAATGTTAGCATTGATTAATATTCAGACCACGTTTTCTTTAACTCTGTGTTTTACCATTTGCAAACCGCATTTTACAAACCACTTGACCATGATTTACCCTTGTACAGTCAGCGAGTTACCATCTTGTTGGACTGCAACCTGCCATGATTTAGACTGCACATTTATTTCATTATGATACCGTAACCAGTTCTTATTCTTTTCTTCGTTATGAGTTGATTGTGCGTCTGCATATTATTTTTATGGTAGCGTAATTACTGTGTGAAGGGCAACAATTTTCCAGTGCCTTGGTGGCATTTCTTTGTGTAATGGGGAGTCTTAATTGACAACGATTTTTCCACACAGTCATTTCTCGTTTGTAGCCAACGATTGTCTAAACATTGGATAGTGATTTCTCTTACCTTAAGATAGAAATTCCACATGCTTAAAAGACAGCGAAACTGCATTCTCGTGACAGTGAATTTACTGTGTTCGATGACTGTGATTTTTTTAAAATTCGTAATTATCTGACAGCTAGGTTATGGATTGTATGGAAACAACCTTGATTTATAATTGTATAGACAGAGAAATTAATTAGAAAACAATTAGATTGTATAGTCAGTGTTTCCGTTGTTATGACAACATTATATATATAGTTTAATTCCTCACGAAATTCCTTTAGAGTTGTTCATCATTTTAAGAAAGAAATATCTTGACAGAGATATGTATATTTAAACCTTTGCGAATTTCCTGTATATTGTTATTACATTTTTATGGGACAACGATACACTGCGTTTTTGGATAGTATATTATTCTGTATAAATATTGGATGGACAACAGTTTATTACACAACGATTACACCATTTTTCACAACACCTTACATGATTTTCTTGGCATTATTACACATGCTTCACACCACCATCTTCGTGGCACACACACAACCTTCACACCACGATTTCGTGGCACTCTACATGGTATTGTAACCACGATTCCTTGGTGAATTACACAGGGTTACCCCACGACCTTTTGGGCAGAATCACCCAGCCTTCATGGCTGCGTTTTCATTATGAGCATGACTACGTTTATATTATGTGTAAGGATGGATTTTAATTAACGACTTTAACACACGTCTTAATCCTTCTAAGATGCATTTTAATCCTTAAAAAACTAGCTATTTTAATGACAATGTTTTATTATGCTAAATATTAATCATGTTGTGTAAGACAACGAACTATATAGCTGATGACAACGATTCCTGTAGTGAATGGTGTGATACCTAAACTAGCTAAAATAGGTTTACATGAAATAGTTGTACTTTAATTCTTGCTAAAGCTGTTTAAATTCTTGCTAAGGTCATTATACCAGGATAATAAAGTCGTTTGAATCTACAAGATGCAAGTTAAACTCTTGCAAGAAGACAACACAACTCTAGGTTATGCAAATAGTCAGAATCGATGCATTCAACTAAGGAAATGAAATAGTAAACATTTACAATGGTGACAGACTATTGTAATAAATTGGAAAAGGTTTCAAATCCTTAGAGATTAATTTCTTGTGAAAACACGAATTATAGCAAGGTCAAAATATCAAACATGACAGGGAAGCTAAGAACTTTAAAGTCAATTTAATGTTAAAGTATTTTCAACCATCTTTAGATGTCACAATTTTATTTTAATACTGGAATCTCTAAAGTCAACTTAGGCATCGAATGTCAACTAGCTTGGGTATCAGACTGAAAAAGGAAACTTAGATTATGCATTTAAAAAAAATTTCAGTATAAGTGTAAATTACCAAGATTTTTACATACCTAATTTGTGTAATTTAGTTATGTTCATCATTTGTCTTATTCTCATTAAGGGATGTAACATTAAAAATGGATCTCATAGCAATTATTGTAAAAAGATTGCATAAGCATCAAATCCTCTTGATTGGGGTCCTGGTTCAAGCTTGGTTCACACCCAAAGGAGATGCACTTATGATTTCTAAGGAAGCAAGTTCAACTTCGTGGATGGATAGTTTAGGAATGTTACATTCGCCAAGTTTTCATGTGCATCGATTGGGGCTTGGGTTAGTCATCTTGTGATTAGAAAATGCATTCGATCTCATAGCGCGTTGGTTTTCTTGAGTCGTCGGTCCAGATATGATTGTGTTGTGCTAGGGTGATCGTCACGCCTATCGCCTGGGGACGACATGATCCCTGATGAGGGGATCATGGCACACCCTATTGGATAGAGGCGAACGATAACTTGATCGGAGTCTGTGCTTCCCGTGTGAGTGTTGTTGATCGTTGTAAGTTGTTGTTAGCGCTTGAGTTGTAATGCCTTCATGTGTTGGGTTCGCGTGCCTTGAGGTTCTACTCTTTGGTCGTCAAGACTGTTGTGTCAGGAGGGGGATGTTGTCCCTTAGGTTGTAGGCGTGGTCATGTTTGCGTCAGGCGGGTAGTCGTTTCTCCTGGTTGTTTTACGCATGTTTTGCCCAGCTTCTCTTATACCAGTGCATGGAGTCTTAGTCATATGTTGCCTATTCGGTGGGCATGGTGCTCACCAAAAGATGTATTGTTTAGCTGTAATCATGGTTGTCGCCCTTTTTTTTTTTTAAAAAATTGCACTTTCTGCTTCGTTTGTAGTCGTAACGATGGGGACGTTACACCCACTATTTCTCTAGTTCAGAATCTGGGTCATCTATATCCAGGGTGATCATCGTCGGCTTGGACAAGATTCCTATTTTCTTCCAGAAAGTTATCATTTCCTTTCTTAATAAACGCATCTCTCTTCTGTGCTCTGTTGCTCATTCTCTCTAAGATCTCTTCTTTTCTCTGTTCATATTTGTTTTTTTTTCATCTCTCTCAGTGTGTTCTCTCTTGCTTCCTGCACTGCTTTTTTCCTCGGGCTCTCTGTTGAATCCTTCAGTCCACCCTTTTTCAATTTGAAGGGGCAGTTTGTGGTATATTCCTGTCATCCATTCAATTGGCCATTCTTTCTACGCATGGGCTAGTTGTGGTAGTCATTACTACCCAACCACCTTTATGACCTTCAATTTAATGTTCATGTGCTATGTTCCATTAGTCTCGTGTGCTGGTGGTGAAATCATCATGTTTGTAAGCATAGATAAGCTTGATGTGCAAGATTCTTATTTTCTTCACTAAAGCATATTTTATTCATTTCACTCAACAATTCCATTAGTCCTCTACTTCATCAATTTCCTTTGGTGTATCAAGGCTAGTACTTATCAAGGATGTTACCTCTTAGTCAGTTGTTTGGTGTTTATATTAAATCAAGCACAATTACATGCCTCATATTATCAACATATAAGGTTTGTACATAATTACAGTCTTGGGAGAAAACATGGTGTTATAGAGGTGTGGTATTTGCTTAAGGTCTTAGAAGTAATTGTAAGCTCTCCTTAACATCTCATGTAAAAAATGGGAACATGTTCAAACTCAAGGCATTTGTTGCAGGACAATAGATTCGAACTCTTGTTCTGTGTTACGCTTCTAACACTATGAAATGTACATTGAATCCATGGAAATAATGCTCAAAAACAAGCAAAGAAACCAATTTGTGTCCCTTTACTACAGTGATGTTGGAGGCTTTAAGTAATTATATCTCTACTTTTGCTTATGACTTTCCTCAATTTTAATTCGAGAATAACCCATCTAATCATAAGTTTACACACTCTTACCTAGGTATCTGGTTTATGCAAATGGGATCTATGTCATATATTCCATAATCTCACTCCTCATATCTGTTTTGTAAACTGGAATTGACTACAACTGGACTAGGGCATGGATTATGTTCATTTTAAATCAGGTATTTAATGGATTTTTTTCTTTTGTTTTCTGCTTCTGTGATTTCATGGTTCCTTCTTCATTAACAAGGATAAATGGTGTATTTTTCACTAACATGAATTAACATATGCAATTCTAATGGAGGAGGTGTGTGGAATAGATATTATGGACATGGCATACCATGGAAACAAATAAGTTTCATGGAGTAGAGTTTGTGTGTCGTATGGGAATTTTTGTAATGATGCTAGAGCCTTTGTGATCGTAACCATGGTTGTGCTTTCTTGTTTCATGGTATTGTCCCTACTTTGTTCACACAGACTGTTCAACAAATATGAAGGTCCCATGGTAAATAATGGTCACATACAACCTTCTCACATAATTGATCAAATTTTACAATGGTATATCTATGTGTTATACATTCAAAGAATTCTTCATGTTAGTGTTTTGTAGTTGTGGTCAATGTCAAAGTATGTTACAACAATATATGTATGCACTAAAATTTTTAAAGAAAGATTTCCTAGTTGTTTTGATGCGAGAAAATGCATGATTTTTTTTTTATCTTTTACATGGTATGACCCTTTTGTACTTGATTCAATTCTAAAATAATCAATCCTTGTTGCAAACATATGTCTTTCATTTTAGAATTTTTACTCTGAATCCTAGTACTGTAAACTGGATTTTGATTTTAAAGGTTGAGGTGTTTTTCTAAGAAAAATCAATAACAATGAGTTTGGTTGTCAAAGGCATAAGTTTGTTGGAAGAATATACACAATTTGATCATAGGTAGAATTTTTCCATCAAAGGCATAATTTTGTTGGAATAATATACACAGTTTGATCATAGGTCGAAAGAATGGAAAATCGTCTTGATGAAAGGAACCAACATACAAGGTTACACCTAAAAAGTATATAGAAGCGAATAAGCAAGATGTTACATTTTACAAGCCTGTCAATTCCTATGAAAAGGGAAATATAGACACATATGTCATTATGACTCAAGAGTCATCTTCTTTATATTAAGTTCCTTTGTATGGTTGCATTTTAGAAGAGGAAGAGGAGGCATGAATATGATAGCTGAGATTAATTTTGAAAAGGGAAATAAAGACACATATATCATTATGACTCAAGAGTCATCTTATTTATAACAAGTTTCTTTACAAGCTTGTATTTTAGAAGATGAAGAGGAGGCATGAATTGGATAGTTGAGACTAGGACATAGAATCAATCTCTTTGAAATTAGCGAATTAAGAAAAATAATTAATGGTGGTAGAATGTCCTTCTACCACAATAAATGTGTTGGTTGGATGGATATAAAGAATAAAATGGAAAAGAAGGGCAGGCCAACATTATGCAAGATTCATAAGAAGTTGAACTTCCTTCTACAAATGTTGTACAACAACCACAGGAGCTGACCTTTGGCTTATAAATGGTAGAATTAGACAACCAAAACAATAATGGTAGTAGAATCTCCTTCAACCCTAATCAACTTATTGATTGGATAAATATAAAGAAAAAAGAAAAAGAAAAATGAATTTAGATATAAATTGTAGAATTAGATAACTAAATAGTTGATGGATCAACAATGTATATGAGACCGTGAATATGAACTTATAGATCAAAGTTTGAAAATAAAACTAAAAATGGTAAACTCTTATGTCACCGTGCATATGTAAAATGTTTATGTTTCTCTTGAGAAATATAAAATGGTGATTATATATATTAAAATGTTTCTTTTGTGAGATTTTATTTAACAATAGGGAAAAAATTTTATGTTGTTTGATTTTCTTTTGTGAGATTTTATTTAACAATAAGGAAAAAAATTATGTTGTTTGATTTATTTCTTACATTGTGGTTAAGATTTTATGTAATTGCGTAAAATAAAAAGCAATGGAAGGCCTCTTGTCTCATTCTAAGAAGGACAAATATTATAGAGACATAAATTTTAGTAACAAGGAGACCTTCATTCAAGGTAACCTACTGTCACCAATTACAAGAGGTAATGCTCATTAACTTACAGGCCAAACCTGAAGTAGTCTATGCAACAATGGCTTTACAACCTTTGATGCCTTCCAAATATTGTGAATTACGAAAGAGTTGTTAATTTTGTCAAGAGATAAAGTGATAAGCATACTTTGCAAGTTGAACCTACTCTACCCATTTTTTCAGTACATGTGATCCTTGGAAGTAACGACCAATAGGATTTTCCAGGTTTGAGATACTTTTGATGATCGTATCATCTACCTGGGAAAAAACTAGGCCTGGAGTGCAAACACTGAAAATTTCCACAAACTCTCATATCATTAGGTGTGCAACATAGACTTTTTTTAACCATAAAAAATTGTGTATTGCTTTGATTAAACATTGTATATTCATATTTATTGGCATAGACATGAACACATAGATGAGTTAATCAAGTTAAAAAAAGACAGGGTGGGTTGAGCCACTTAGCTAGATAGAGCTCGTACAAGTATGTTTACAACATTAAATGTTGAAAGTATGCTTACAACATGAAACATTGATTCTACATCTGTGATTATATCAATGATTAACCAAATTTTTTTTGAGATTTTCTCCATGTTTTTTTTTCCTTTCACAAGTATTTTTAAGATTTAATACATTAAACAACATATGTTAAATGTGGGTGATATTAAACATAACACCAAAATTTACAAATCATTTTCAATCAATTCATCTCTTGTGTGTGGAAGTTCTTCAAATCATTTGGTACATGTATATTCCACAAATGCAACCTTGTCAAAATAGAATGAGATTGAATAATGAGAATATGTCTTAACAAAATGAAGCTAAATACTAATCTAAATTGTACATTTATTAAATGACAAATTTTTTTGATAACTTGAATAGGGATACATGGATGTAGAGAGAGCAAGTTTCATATTTTCCCTACAAACCTTGTTATCGATATTCCACATACTAGAAGACCATAGCTTTAAAATTATGTAGGTTTGTTTCTTTTTGGCATTGGTATTAGTGGAAGTTGCTTGGATTCTATCTTCCATAAAAGAGTTGATGGTATTAAATTAGATTTAATTGGATGAAAATCATCTAACAATCACATGGGTATTAGATGAATTTTAGTTTGAGGGGAATTTAAGAACATGTGTTTCCTCTTAAGAGGTCACAAGTTCAAATCCGTAGGAGGGTAGGGTATGTATACCTCTGTAGACTTTACCAGTCAAATCGTTGGGCGGAGGGGGGTCCCTTGTCCCACAAACAAGGAGGTCTTATACACCAATTTGGTGTGGCTTGGCCGTGACCTTAAAAATAGTTTATTATTATTATTATTATGTCAATTGAGACTCAAGGTATCAAAACATTGTCATTAAATGTTTACATGTAACATGAATTTGTTAAAAGCTTGTGTATAAGTTACTTCATCATTCAATATGGAGAAATTCAAATGATCATCAATTATATCACACATGCGAGCAAGCAACATCTTTTATTTTTTTGCATTCTAGCCTTTGATCTCATCTAACCTAATTTTTTTCATACTTTGAGTTGTACCATTATCTAGGAAAATGTAACAATCACTCTCAATTCCCTCTTAATATAATATTCCTCTCACCATACATCCATTTATGATTAACTTGTTGAAATCTTATTTAAAACTATCATCTATTTATGAATGAATAAAAAAAAGTTATTAAATAAAATCATGTATTGATTATTCATTTATTGTTCAAAACAAACACCACCTACTATACTATTGAGCATCATAATCGCTAAAATAATTAGGCTTTCTCTTTCCTCGCTTTGGGGTATGCTATTATAACTTTATTATTTTTTTCCAAGAAGAATTTTTTCTCACATTATTTATGTAATGTATAAATTATTTTACAATGCTTATAACCTGCTGTTGATAATCCTGGACAGTGCTGGTCTAAAAACAGACTGTTACAAATATATCCAGTGCGGCAGCAAAAACTGGAAGAGCAGTCGAGACTATGCCCACTCTAGCGAGGGGAGAGAGCTTTGTATGTATAAAATATACAGTCATTAAATGCACACAAATAAGTACTGTAAAAAAGCTGCTATGATTCGAAAAGATTAAAAGTGGTGATAGGGCTCTCAATTCCTTTGTCACAATAACTTTATTATTTAAGGAAAAAAAAAAATATTAAACTTGAAGGGTTTATGGTAGGGAGGCCACACGGACTTAGTAACGAATTATTGCATTTATAGATAGTCATTGAACTCATGGTTCTAGGAGGGTGAGATAGTCATCTGATTTATTGTAGGGATAAATATTTATTGTACCTAAAAGTAGGTGTTGACTTTGTAACTTTATAACATTTAAAAATAAAATCAAATTTATGATACTAAATTAAATACCAATTAAACTTATAATATGTAGAAAGTATTTGGAGGAAGATTCTAACGGTGAGGCATATGGGAATAAAAATGGACTGTTAACACAAAGTAAAACCTTGAAGCTTGTAAAAATGGACTGTTAAAATGGACTGTTAACACAAAGTAAAACCTTGAAGCTTGTAACGCTGAAGGATATGGGAATAAAAATGGACTGATACCACTAAGTAAAACCTTGAAAGTAATAGATGAACTTAGAGTTGTAGTCTAAGCTTGAAAGTAATAGTTGAACTTAGAGTTGTAGTTTAAGCTTGAAAGTAATAGATGAATTTAAAGGTGTTTTCTAATTGCTTTATATTTTGATTTTTTTTGGTTAATTTTATTAAAAATTGTTGGATTTGTAAATTTGAATAGTTAATTTTGTATAATTATAATATTTTTAGAAATTTTCAATAACTGAATTTATTTTTACATTAAAAATATAATTTAAATAACAAATTTTTTTAATTTCATATAAAAAAAATTGTGATTTTTTATAAGTCTATGTCATCTAATTTCGACTAAAAACAATAAGAAAAAAAACCAGAAAAACCATTAGAAAACGCCGAAACATCACCAGGAGGACGACTAGCTATATACAAAAAATTCAGTTCCAACTACCACCTTAAACCGACTTCGTGTGTGGTTGTGCCACCAATCTAAGCAGGCACGTCGATTTTTCTGGAAAAGAGCATTTCTGTTTAAACAATAACCAAGGAAAACGGTCGCGCGGTAGACGTATTCATTATCGTTTTATTGATATTTTGATTAAATGTTGTCCTTTCCCGTGGACCATGCCACTGCTGTGATCAATGCATATACAAAATCTATGATACACTGTTTGTTGAAATATATAATTCCTACTTATCTAATATGATGTATTAAGAAGTAGAGTCAATCTCTACGTGAGTTGTGTGATCTTATTATTAGGAGTTTGTTAGGGAGTTGCATTTATGAGATCCTAGATTCATGTTTATTGTTGAGATATTTGCTCAACCTCTCATCGTATATTTGGAATAAGTTAGATCTGATAACTATCAGTGAGCTCTATATAATGAGCCACAAATGTATTGTATATCAAGTATTCAATAATCTAATAGTAATGTCTCTCTCATTTGTTAATTTGGTATCAGAGCATTAGGGCTGGGCGTGACTCCCTCACGAGAGTGCCCATGATCATGTGCAGAGTTTTACAAATGTTGCGGTAGCAGTATTGGTTGTATGAAGCTGTCATTTTTTTTTGCAATAGATGGGTGTTAGCAAACTGCTAAGGAAAGAAGCAGACTATCATTTCTCACGTGGAGGAGTCACCTCTGTGGAGGAGTAAAAGAAACAATTGCTACCAGAATATAGTTCACCCCACTCGATTCAATCATCAATGCCGTTGTTGAGCCGACCATCCCCCTGCGTGGATATTTCCTCTGGTTCTTTGCTATACCTGGAGGTTTCGCTGGATGGTATCGTGTCCGAGTGGAGGAGATCGTGACTATTGGAGTGCTTACGCCTATAGCTCATTACGTGTGGATAGGCATGTGGATAGACAGAGCCACTGTTGTTGAGCAGTGAAGGACAACTGAAAAATACAGAGGTTGCGTTGGGATGAAGTCCACCCAAATTGTGAGGTAATTTCCTATCGAGCAGCTTGCCAGAGGCGTGGTCAGAAATCCGACGGTGGAATGAGATAAATGGTGGTATTTTAGCAGCTGGTGTAAGTTATTAAGGCTGAGTTTGTTGGAAATTATTGTTTCCAATCTATTGTGGATCATCAAGTTGATATTTATCATCGTATTGCTCAAACGATGTATTCATCATCCATGCTTATTCCAGAGATGGTTGCTGGCCTAGGAGAATGTTTTTAGGAGGATGTTTCACCTATCACATGCACTAGGAGAAACAACAGCCCTGGCTAACTTAGATTGAGGACACTCTTTCTAAGATTGTTGAGTGGTCCTTTGATCAACTTTATACTTACTCCACCAGCTTCGAGCCTGTCATGAGATTTCTCTGTGAGATGGTGGCATGCTCTGAAGAAGACTGGTCAAGAAGGAGAATAATGGTTGTTGTGCTTTATAAAATCCATGCAGAATTTATGTTGCGACGGGGCATTAAATGCCTGAAAAGTGCAGAATTATCGAGTGGTAGCTCTGAGCGAGGAGGATACAAGAAATGTCTGAACGCAACGCGGAATTTTTATCGGCCTCTTGAACGAGCTAAAAGCATTTTGCGTGCAGCTCCCATGGGTGATAAGGAACTGGTGAAACAAGTAAGAGATTTAAAGAAGGAGGTGTTATAGTGAAATGAAGTGAGGTGTACGTGTTCATTCCGTTGGACTCACACATCCTCCAAATCAAGTCACAAAAGCGAGATTGAGTTGTGAGTGACATTTTTTGTTTGAAGTTGTGAGTATTTATTTTATTCAAGTTGTGTGAAGTGGTTATATGTGTGTCTTGGTCAAGAAAGATGATGAGATGTAAATGGACATATGTAATGGGCTTGTAATATTGGGCATATGATTGGTGAGAGTATTGTTGATATTTTATGTACCTGATTGAATTGTTGTAGGGGGTGCATGATCGGTTGTACTCGACACCCCAGGTTATCGTCCAAATTGTAATACTTAGCCATAGGCAAGCTTAATTCCCCAGATTTTTTGTAAGCACTGTTAGTAAGGCATAAACAGGCATAGATGTTGTAGCGCAGAAGTGCGTGTGATCACAGGATGTGATACTCTCTCATAGGCAGAGAGGTTGTTGTATCAAGTTGTGGAATTAACCATTAGGGTAGGTACGAGGGTGGCAGGTGTACTAATATGCTAGCTTGATGTTGAATCAAAGACTTTGGATCTTTGATTCAAGGTGGGGATGTGAGATGGAAGAATCTCAAAGTGTGAGACCAAGTTGTGAGTCTCAGAGAGTGAGGGACCGAGTTATGTTTAAGGGAGAGTTTAACATTGATGACCTATGTAGCTGAAAACAATTCCTAAAGAACTAGCAGTTATAGCAACAGATGATCCATGTATTTCGGTAGATGGATTATGTTTTATATGGACATCAATAATTATATGAAG
>SNQJ01S0019856.1:118442-130085 GCA_010110895.2 Picea sitchensis
CTATATAATGAGCCACAAATGTATTGTATATCAAGTATTCAATAATCTAATAGTAATGTCTCTCTCATTTGTTAATTCTGTTCATTTGTTTTAGTCTTTAGAATGGGCTAGAAACCAGTAGACAAAGATCTGAGTATCAATCCTTAATATAAATTCATGCAGAATTATTTGAGTTTCATCCACCAACTAACTTACTCCATGTGGATCCACCATGTAGAAGAAGAACTCTGATTCTAATCATGTCATGAAATTTTGACAGTATATTCTATGAAATTCTGTGCGAGACAAGCAACTAAAGTTTTGTAGCTTCATAACAAGGCTCCACAGGATCAAAGTTTTTTATGAATAGACATTGTTGTTGTGTTGTTAATGAGACACTGACATGCATTTCCGGTGGAAACTTAATCATCGTTGGAAATAGAACACATAATCTACCCATGAAGCACTATATATATAGAGAGATGTCATTACAGATAAGTGGCAACCATGGCTAAGTTCTGCCTTCTTTGATCCATCCAGTGATAAAACTATCAACATATTGATTTTGTTTTTGTGTGTTTGTTTGTCAGCTGATTAGATTCATATCATATAAAATCATCGGCTTCAAGTTGCCCATGAATTTGTTCAATGGTGACAAAGAAACAAAAGAAAAAGAGCACAAGTAGCCAATTAATCCCGTAAGCCATGCTCTCATACCTCGCTCTTGTCACTCGCCGTACACGTCGTGTAGGAATTTGATAAATCCATAGCAGACATCTTAGAAATCATTCACTGAAAGATTCAGAGGAGTGCTTCAGAAAACAGTGAACATCTATTACATGAGTTTCAACACTTTGTAACAACACATGTAAGCTACAACTAGGTGTTTCAACATTGTGTAACAACACCTGTAAGCTACAACCAGTTTCAACAAACAATAAAAAGATGTTATAGCAAAAACTTAAGTGAATCACTCCTGCATCATATACTAAGATCGATACTCTTTTCTACAACAACCTTTTTCAACAAATGTTTCAGCAGAGAGTAAAATGGCTTTACACCAAAATAGAGTTATAACAGAAACAACAGAATTATAATAGCAAAATAAAAGCTCATGTTACAATAGCAAAATAACTTAACTGAATCATTCCCTGCAATAGTAAATTCACCCAGTACTTCTATACTAAAAACTCAATAGTTCATATCATGAGTTTACAAACTCAGATTCAAACAGAACCAAAGTATAAAATCCCCTAATAACACTCTCAAAAACTCTCTGTCTATTTTTCTCTTTGTATATCTGTGTATATTAAAAATCTGAATTACATAGATGTATATATATACAATTAGTCGATTAGCTTGCCCCTTCGCCGTATGTAAGTCAATTTTGGCTTTTCCAGAACATTAATGGTTCATTGCCCCTTTGAAATTCGATCAATGAGAAATGAAACGGTTTGGCGGTGGCAATTCTTTGATCATTAAATAAATAAGGTTGTCAAGGTGGTGGAAATTAATTTCTAGGTGGTGGTAACTCTTCAAAAATTCAATCAACTAAGATAAGTCGTCTTTTGGGCGGTGGAATGATTAATTTTTTGACATTCTCCCCCTTAATCATTTCACTCAAAAACAAAATTCTGCAATATTACAGTTCACAAACCCCAATGTTCTTTCTGTGAATTTCAAATAATTCATTTGCTAAGGGATTTGTAAACATGTCTACAAACCGATCTTCATATTTGCAAAACTCTACAGAAACTTCATCACTATTTATCAGCTCTCGAATAAAATGATATTTTGTATCAATATGCTTAGTTTTCTTGTGGAAAACGTGATTACGTGACAGAGAAATGATTGATTTATTGTCACAAAAAATATGAGTTGGTTCTCGTTGTTTATGCAAAAACTCAGTCACAATCCTTCTCATCCACACAGTCTGACATGCAACTGTTGTTGTTGAAAATACTCTACCTCAACAGATGATAAAGTCACAATGGGTTGCTTCTTTGAAGCCTAAGCTACAACTCTCGATCCAAAGCTAAACATATATCTTGATGTTCTTTTTCTGTCATCTACACGACCTGCAAAATCACTATCAACATATCCAATTAACTTAAAATATGAATCTGATGTGTATAAAATACCATAATTGGTTGTTCCAGCAACATATCTTAGGATGTTTTTTCCTTCTTGCCAATGGGTACTTGTAATACCCCAAGGCCAAGCCCCTGCTGAATTGTAATTTTTCTTATAGGCTGGTGAGCTGAGTGATTATAAGATAAGAGACTTATGTGTTTATTAGGCTGGTGAGCCAGATTCCAAGGCTAGGAGCCTAATTTTTTGTATATGTAATTATGCAAATCATTAATAAAATATATATATAAACATTGTTGCATGTAGACCGACCACAAAGAAGAGTTATGGGGGACTAAGCTCCATTAGATAGGGCAAGGGAGGGGGCTAAGTATTTGGGCCTACGGGCTAAGCTAGGGGGCTTACCTATGGAGGAATAATATTTTAATATTAATTCCTGAAGGTTAAGGTGGACATGATATGTTGTTTTTATCCTAAGTTCTTGGAAAGGGGACGTAGGTTAAATGGAGTGCATGCAGCTCTAGGAAGACAAGTGTTGACGTGGGCGCATGTAGTTAAAGATGAAGCATCAACTCGTGTTGGGGGATCTTCCATTCCCCCATCCTCCGTCTGAACCCAAGACCTTCATTGTCGACCTCTGGATACCCTCACGCATCTTTGAAACCAGAAACAATGAAGTCATCCTGTGTTGCTTGCTGAGAAGCCTGCCGCATCCTATAATCGCCTGAGTCTTGCTATGCCTTAGTGTTGACTGTTAATGTTTAGGTGTCTGTACCCGTTTCCCCATTACTGATGCCACCCGTAACCTAGTTGAGTGTTGAATGTTGTTGTTGTTACCCATACCTGGTTGTAGATGAGTCGAAGATAGGTTGAAAAGGCAGGTTGTCAGGCCTGTTAGCAAATCTCCCAGGTGAGAGAGTTTGTTGCGAAGTGAGTTCTTCTAGAAGGGAGTCTCGTAGTAGCTACAATACTCTGAGAATTCTGGTCCAACCTATTGTTGAAGCCTAAGGTAAGGAAGGGGTACTAGCCGATGGACTTGTATTAGTGAAGGTTTATCCTCCTGGGGTGGAGCAGGCGTATGGGGAATGAGGGTCTGTGGGTTGTGGGCATAAGTGGCTCCTGGGATAAAAGATCCTTCCTGTTGCTTTGTGAAACTTCCTTGTTGTCCTTTCCAAGCTTATAATTCCCTTGCCCAGTGGAGTTTAGTGCCAGCTCAGGGGTGACCTATTGTTGAGAGTGATGAACAGTGCGGTCTAAGGCTGGAAGGTTCGTGTGCACACAGTTGGCGTATTTACTCCAGCTAAAAGATAAGTATGATTTATGTGCTTAATTATGCATTTTATGCATGTTTTGTGAAGCTTGAATGTTATCATGTATTCTGTTGCGTATATGAATTACTGTTCGTTCCATGGATTCGGTATGATAGCAGTAATTCTTTGTTTATTGTGATTAAGTGTTTTAAATTCATTAAAATGCATATATATTATATAAGTGTAAATTCCGCGTGGTAGCATTACCCAGTCTCTAGAGGGTCGGGGATGTTACAATATGGTATCAAAACCATGGTTTCAACACTGAGCCTGGATGGGCCATGTTAGTTGAAGTTGAAGCAAGAGTTTCAGAAGGAGTTGTTGTCGAAATGGACAAAACTCAAGTTCTCACCCAAGGTTTCAACGCGGAGCCTGGATGGGTTGAATAAGTGGTCATTGGACCCAAGGTTTCAAGTGGAAATTGTGTTAAAAGGAACCAGTTTTGGACCTCAAAAACATTCATGAGTGCTAAGAGGTTACCTTGGCCATGTTACGAAGCTCAGGAGTAGTAGTGATGCAGGAGCATCACTCCACCTTAGCAAATGCGCCAACATTCCAGCACATCAGTGTGCATTTCGGAGAGGGAGAGGCATTAACCCTCCCATTTTTTAAATTCGAAATATGATCATATATAGATTTTGTGTTGTAAGGCTGGTAAATTCCAAGACATACCTTTGCACAAGTAGTGGATAGGGTTGCCTTAAATGGTTGATTGTAAGCAAGACTAGATCGTAGTTAGGTCTGGATATTCATTTATGTAATGAGCCATAGGAGTATGGTGTCTTAACTGAGACAACGATGGCACTAAGGCGGTGAAGAGGATAAACTCGTAGAGCCCTCCTTTTTAAAGAGGGGGGAGATCTTTGTAGAGATGTCTTAGAAGGAGAACTCAAGATAGATTTAGGATAGGAGGTAGAATAGTTCTTGGAGAGAGTTTGAGAGAACTGGGACTCTGTTGCAGTCCAGTTTTTGTAAACATCTGTATAGACACATAGAGATAATAGAAAAGAAAGTTTTCCTGCACATAGTGTGTTTATGTATTTGTGTTCATTATTATGTTTTTATGTATTTCATGAATGAATGTGTGAACTGGTAAAGTAACGAATAAGTTTCAATTGTTTCTCTCATGTGAGTTGCGAGTGCAAGGATTGCACATTGTCCGCAAGGAGTGCGTTGACAGAGGTGAGTAAACCTTAGAGAAGACCAGGAGAGATACCATTGAACCTTCATCAACAGAAGTGCAAGGAGTGCGCAGGAAGAACTCTGTGTTGGGTTTAAAGAGAAACAGAGTCATAAAACACTCTGTAAGGAGGAGCTCTGCAAGGTGTGCATTGAGCAAGAGGTTTCTAGGAGGTTACCAGAATCCTTAAGAGACTGAGTAAATCGTAAAGATCAGAAGAGATAATGCAAGGAGTGTGTAGGAGTCAGACTTGTTCCAAGTGCCAAAGCTCAAGAGGGATAGCATTAGCAGATACGCAACCGAGACCAAAAATAGTCGGGTTCGCAGGAGAAAGTTCAAAGGCCGAAACCTTTGAATATCCACAAACTCTTCCAAGTCAGAAGGAGTCAAAATATCAGGATGAGGAGAGACAAAAACCATCAGATCGGTTGTGGGGAAGAGCCTAGACCATTAGATCAACGTTCAGTGAGGAAGCACAGAGGAGAGGAATAGATCCCATCCGTTGGATCTAAGCGCGAAGGACCAACAACCGTTGGATCCGAAGGTAAGTGCGCGAGACTTAACCCTTGTGTGCATGGGAGAACTGATTCACTGAAGTCCATAAGTAATTAGGGAACATCCATCGTCAAGGATGATAGGTGGAAAAGATCCATAACTCTGGAGTGAACCACTTCGGAAGTTTGTGGTTGGGGAAGATACAAAATCGCCGAAGACTCGAAGGCTGAAGAAGATTGAGGTCGTCGGTTGCCAAGAGATGTGTGTCAGAAGATTTGAGACTTTGGAGAAAGTCACTTCAGGGAATTGCAAGTGTGGAGCATGACAAACTCCCGAAGTCCCGAAGGCCGAAGTAAATTACAACCATTCGCTATGGAGGACACGTGGAGAGAGATTAGGAAGTTCAGGGGTAGAAACCTCTGAAAGGAAGTTGACAGGAACAAAGAAGATCTGGACCGTTGGATACAGAAGAACGCGTGGAAGAAATTAGTGTATTTTGGGTGAAAGCACTATGGGAGAAATGGATGAGTAGGAGTTTGACACTCCCGAAGCACGAAGTGCCAAAGCCACTTATGATTGTTGATCATACAGGAGGGTACATGTTAACAGATTGTTGATTTTGGGTGAAAGCATTCATAGGAGAGTGAGAAAAAAAGAGTCGAATGGCCGAAGAAGAAGTCGGGACTGTCAGATCTAGAAGGGCATGTGGCGACAGATCGTGAACTCTAGGTGAAAACACTCCTAGAGAACGTGAAGGATGAAATTTTGAAATCGCCGAAGCTTGAACAATCGAAGCATCTGGGAGTCGTTGATATGGGTTGGATAGGTGTCACCAAATCGTGAACTTCAGAGGATCATACTCCGGGGTTTCTGAGAAGTTGTGTTTCGGAATATCCTGAAGCATTCAGGGCCATAGATCCCAAAGGAAAGAATGTGGATCATTGATCTGCGAGGGGACGCATGGAGGACAAAGATTCACTCCATTGAATAGTCATTGGATCAGGGAGGCAAAATGTCAAAGGATCTGACACTCTAGAAGGATTCACTCCAGAGATTTGTATTTGTTGAGGTTTGAGAATTTCTAAGGCTCAAGTCCCGAAACGACGAGAGACGTCGATGTGAAGGAGGACACATGGCTGTTACACATCAACATTTCTCACTTTGATAAGTGTTGCATGTGTCGCATGTTCCTCACAACTGTCGCAAGTGTCGCATGTTATTCACAAGTGTCGCAGATGTCAAACAAATCATATTTCCATGACGACGACACCAAGGAGACACTTAGAATACCTCAAACACCTGATTTGGAGGAAGAAGGATGGTTAACTGAAGTCAAGAATCTCTTACCACCTGAAAGGAGCTCTCAAACTAAGGTTTTAAGGGAGAGCACTCCCCCATTTCACCCTTAGGAGCGCTAGCGCTCCCCTACAAGGTGCTAGGGAGTGTTATAGCCCCAAATCACCCCTCTGAAGGAGCGCTACAAATATTTGAAGCGCTGGCGCTCCCCTTGAGCCTAATAGGGAGCGTTATAGCGCCCTGATGCCCCTTTTGAGGGAGCGCTGTCTAATCTGGGGCAGTAGTTGATCTGTTGAGGAGAATAAGGGGAGGATCTTTCAAGTTTGGAAGGTAGTTGCATTCGAATTCCTGGTTCAATCATGATCTTAGGAGAAGATCCATGATCTAAGGAGGGAATTCATCAACCTACCCTAAAGATACCTCAAGAGGTTAAGCCTCTCTAAACCTATATAAACATGCTCTATCATGGTGGAAAGGGAGAAGAATTGCAAGCATGAAACCTATGATCTCATAGGAAATACACAGTGAACTGGAGGAGAGTAATCAGTGAATCTGATATCATCCAGGTCGTGGATATTTCGAGCAAGGGTTAGGCAAAGGGGACTTGATGAAGCTGTCGCATTCGCATCCGCGGTTGTAAGTTACTTTTGTCATCGTTCTCATTAATATGACACGCTTGGCCTGTTTCTTTCTAGTTTGTGTCTGATCTTACATGAACTTATCTCTGATAGATAGATCTGTTTTCAAGATAATATCAATAGAGTAGGAAGTGGTCGTACTATTGTTTGTTTACAGGGCTCATCGAGGAGCGAAATATTGGAGCTCAACTTGGAGCGTGCAGGGACAAACGCCGGTAAAAGGTACTTTTGTTCTCCTTCCTCCTCATGCATTAGTTTGTATAGATATGAAAGGAAGTCAGTGTCCACATTAAGCATATTCTGTCTTAAGAGTTAAGAGTCTAGCTCTCAAGAGGAGATCTACCTGTCCGCAGGGATATTTTCCTTCAACAGAAACTGGTGACTCCACTAGGGAGCCTTGAATCGAAACCTTTCTATTTTGATTTCTCCTCCTAGACCTTGTCTTACCCCTTGATTGTTTTTAGACCTGGTTCACCCCTTTTTGATTGATTTCATGAGCTGATTGACTCCCTACCCCATCACACTCAGCTTGATTGACAAGACTAGACTGCAATTTTTGGATTTTTTGACATTTTTAGGAGCTTTTTGAACCTGACGCCCCTATGGATGTGTGAACAGAGCGCCAGTGCTCCCTGACTGCCTTACACAGAGTGCTATTACGCCTGGTACCCTTTACACCAGAGCATCAGCCCTCTTTTGGCCAAAAACCTTTCCAGAATTTCTCTTTTCAGGGTCTAATCTCTGTGCCTCACTTGCTGAGCGTCCCTGTGAGTCAATGCTTCTTCCTTTTCAACTTTGACATCCTTTATTTTGAGGAACAAATACCTTTCTATTTAGATTTTGTAGCCTTCTTCACTATTGTTGAGTTTTTTCTGCTATTTGGAGTTTGAAACCAATGCACTGTCTTTCTCTCCTTTTTGACTGAGCGAGAAACTCTGGTGAAGGACATCAGAAGCCTACGGATATTTTTATTTGGTTTTAGTTAAGGTCATTGTTCTTCGACATTTCTTTTGGTGTGAAGTTCTTGATTTTTCTTTGTTTTTTCTTTTCTTTTGCTTCTTGTTTTTTATCACAATGAGAGGGTGTATTGTTTGTACATAGCCTGCTTATGTTTGTCTGAGGTTCCTTGATCCAAAAGGATAATTGGCAGGAAACGTGTTGTTTATAATTAATCATTATTCACATACAGAAAATAAAGAGACATCTTCATGATTGATTTTGCATATTAGAAGGTATTTCCAAAACTTTTTAGCACCAGATCGGATTTGATTGAAGAAAATTTGTTTGAGGACATTCCTTATTAGTGCTTGTTAGTGAAAAGAACTCTCTCTCTCTCCCTCAAATAGATGTTCATCGAAAATAAATGACTTCTTATCATCTTTGATGCATTTTTGGGGACTGAGTCATCATTCCATCTGTTTCACTTCCATGCACCCCTTCTAAGTAAAGAACAACTATAAAATGAACGCTTATTAAAAAACTATCTAGAACATTTTATTTTCTAGGATCCTCCACCAACAGTAGACCAGGACTAGTACTTTGGATTAGGCTGTGAGCATAACTCTCCAAAGTTTCCAAAACAAACATTAGCATCCTAAGCTAGGGAGAGTCAAATCCAATTGTCGTATAAGTCTGCCTGGGATCCCCCTCTCACACAGGGGTTATGCACGAGGTCACATTCGGGAAAACTACAGAGATTATCCCTCCATGGTTTGACTGATTGTAGTGGTCAGATCGTATTATGGGGATTGCTTAAAGGTATACCCACAATGTTGAGTGGAAGTCTTTCAAGTTTATTTCAGGCTAGATACCCTTCCCGTATGTTCGGACTGGACTGTCGACTGTACCCACCCAGGGGCTGACTGCGAATTGGTAACCTTAGTGGCCATAATATTTAGGGTCTTACACAAGGTGACAGTGAAGGGAAGTCTCACTGTACCTGGATCAGACATTGGTCAAACTCACTCGGGCTCCTTGGAGGGTAAATCCACAATTGCTGCGTGGAAGCTTGCACCAGGGTGAAAGTCTATTAAGCAGGTCGCCATTGTAACTGTTCCACCATATCCACGCCCCTTCTTGACTTGATCACGCGATGTTGAATTTCATCACCAACTAGTACGGTCACCAAGAGAAGGTCTTGTTTGCTTGGTTGTGATTCTTAGATTCTATTAGCGTATGCTGTTTCTTTTCGGTAGTTGGCCATAGATCTTTTCCGTCGACTCTTCTTCGTGAACATCGACCCTCCACGCCGTTCGCGGAGGCTACAGGGACTTCCTCCAAACAATATGGAAGGGAACACCCCTTTACCCCCTCATTCTATGGAGGAATCTCCTCAACAGAGCGAGGTTCAAGACACTACAACCTCCCAAGAAGAAGTTCCCACTCCTTTAGAAAATTTTCGAATTGTTTCAGAGTCTCCGGAAGCTTTCTGCATTCCAGAGGGATATGTGCGACGTGTTCTCCAACTGAATCCAGTCGGTGAATTTGTCATCGTCAATCCTTCTGACATTATGACTGGGTCTCATTCAAACCCTTTAGTTGATGACCCCTTTTGGACCACAGACATTGTACGAAGTCCACTGCGCATGGTGCGGGATCTTTATGGAGCAGGGATAGGTGCTGACGCACCTATTACCTACACCGTACCCTTAAACCATTTTATTGGTACTACCGTTTTTACGGCCACACCGTCCGTTGGTCTGAACACATCGTCCGTTGGCCCAAGGTCCACTTTTTCTCTCCAGACGACCCATTCTACAATGGTCCCTCACATTCCGACTATTCCTGCCGGTAATGCGGTGGTTAGCCAAGTTGCAATTGGCACACCAGTAACACCTAGACCTTCATCATCACTCCCTTTTGGGTACAGAGCACTGAATTTTTCCACTACCACTACTACCCAAGTTATGCCAGGAAGTTCCATACCTATCCAACAACCCGGAGGGACCGGTCTTGGTGATCTTAATCCGTTCAGCGGTACCGGTCAGTCATTTACGTATGGTTCTCAAATTTCGGGAACTCTCCCTCAAGCTAGGGGACATCCTACCACCAGAGGAAAACTTCCATTTGGAGGGCACCCTCATGTTGGGGGGCAACCTCAATCCAGAGCTTACTATCAACCGTATGGACAAAATGTGTCTACCACACCTAATCCGTGGAATATCCCTTTTCCAGGAAACCCACAGTTCTCGGGGGGACACAATTCACAAGCTCCACAACAACCTCCTTATGGAAAAACGCCAAATCCAGTTTACAATCCTCAAAACCCATCCGGTTATCCTCCGCTCGCACATGTTTCTCAAAACACCTCAAATCCTGTGTACCCTGGTCAACACCAACCTTACACAAGAGGACCCACTAGTTACAATTATCCGCATAACCCAGTGTATGGTCCCACTGGTGTCCCTATGCCACACCAGTATTACCCACAGGTTAACCGCCAACTACCTTTCCTAGCAACCCTGGACCTTCCAGACTTGTCTCGGTTAACGAATGATCCTATTTTTCATTCCCCGGTTTGGCCAACTATTCTAGCTAAACCTCCTTCCGATATTCCAAAATTCGACGGAAAGCCCGGAGAAGACCCAAACAACCACGTGATGAATTTCCATTTGTGGTGTTCATCCAACTCCCTCATGGACGATTCTATACGTTTGTGTCTTTTCCAAGAAACGCTTACGGGTTCCGCAACAAAGTGGTATATTGAATTACCACGCGCCTCTTTTCACAATTTCAACTCCCTTACCATGTCCTTCCTCACACACTTTCAACTACCCATTCGATACGAAACAGGTACTGAACTATTAACCTCCCTTCATCAGACAACCTCCGTACATATCTCTGATCATATTCATGAATGGAGACGACGACGAAGGATAATCAAAGCGGTCATTCCTGACCAATTATTAGCGGAACGGTTCACTAAATCATTGTTACCCCAAATTGCTCGTGATGTTGCCATGGGTGGTGTAGTCACCGAGGAAGAGGCTATTGCTCGAGCTCAATACTTAGACTTGGTTTATTCACAGTCCGATACTCTGTACGAGTTGATACTGAATGCTACCCATGCCACTAATGATCCATCCAAACCATCGTCTACCTCGCACGCGGATGGAGTTATTGGCTCCGTCAAAACCCAATCTACTTCCCAGTCGACTGGAACAACCCAACGGCCTGCTTCGACGGCTTCTCCCAGTCCAACTGCACCCTCTTCTACCCCCCCCTCAAACTCAGGTATCTGAGGTGAATGCGGTCCAATCGACCCCTTCACAACAACCTGGGGGCAAGAAGAAAGCAAGAAATAAACCAAAGAAAAACAACAACAACGAACAACCAAAAAATCAACCATAAACCCCTGCTGCCGGGAAAAAACCACAACGGAAACCAAAATTCCCATGTCTCATTTGTGGCGACGATCACTACACTAGAGACTTTCCACATCGCGATGAAGTGGCCAAACTTTTTAAAGGAAATTCCCAACCCACTGTGCTTACTCAACCTTTTCCACAGCAACAATCTTTGGTTGCTCAAACCCCCACTACAGGGGGCAGTTCCAACCAATCCCATGATGAGGCCTCGACAAGTGCCCACATTTACATGTTTAACGGGATTAATCTGACCACTCGCACTACGACTTATGACACACCGATTAAAC
>SNQJ01S0019856.1:130095-160183 GCA_010110895.2 Picea sitchensis
CGTCGCCTCGTCGGTGTTTCGATGTGTGCAATTTCCCCATCAAGGCAAAATTGTCACTGTTGATCAACTCGATTTTTGTACACCCGACGCTCGTGCCCCTGTCACCAACAACATTCCTTTTTTGGGAGACCACCCAGTTATGTATGAAAGCGTTGGTGTTGGCTTATTGAAAGATTCTAGCCTCATGGGTACCTTCCCTACACCACTTCCACCCACCACGCATCATATTGCCACCATCAATATGATCTCTACTATGCCTTATCAATCTTTGGAATCATCTGATCCTTGGATTGTACCTAGTCCTATGGAATTCGATGTGCTTGGTGACACCATGCCAATTAGCCCAGCCGAGGCCACATACATAGCTATTCAATATGCCTCTCCCTCTTTGGACAACCCACATTTATTGGCACCTGATGCCTACTCGATGCCCTCATGGTTGGATTCCCTATCGTCTGCAATCGATTACATTTCCCAAGTTTTCCCTTCCGATGAATCTATAATGGAAATGCTTAGTATTGACGACGTACCTTGGGATGATAACCACCATCGACCCTCTTTTCTTCCGCCTCTGGAAGAAATACACCAAGACATACACTCTGCCTTCCCCCCTGATGTTACCAATGCTCCGCAATCTCCCATCCTCACACCAGATACTCTTTCTGAGGGAAATATGGGTAACATCTCTACTACGATCGTTATTGATATTTCGATCAAAGAAGGTGTTGTGGAAAACATTAACCTTGGTGTTGATTGCACACCTGAAGAAGTGGTCTCTTACACCGCTCTGTTTAAAGAATTCTGCGATGTCTTCTCTTGGAGCTACGAGGAAATGCTAGGGATCGGCCCTTCGATCATCGTGCACGAAATCAAGACTTACCCTGGTGCGAAACCTGTTCGACAGAAACTCCGCCCAGTTCATCCCAATAAAATCGCAGCTATAAAGGCAGAAGTTGAGAAACTTCTAAAATCTGGCTTTATCTATCCCGTCCCTTTGACAGAATGGGTCTCCAACCTTGTTCCAGTTGCCAAAAAACAAGGAACCATCCGTGTTTGTGTTGACTATCGAGATCTCAATAAATCCTATCCAAAGGACAACTACCCTACGCCCTTCATCGACCAAATCATTGATAATTGCGCTGGGAGCGTAATCTTCTCTTTCATGGATGGCTTCTCCGGGTATAACTAGATTGAAATCTTACCTGTTGATCAACATAAGACAACCTTTATCTGCCCATGGGGAAATTTCGCCTATCGAAAGCTACCTTTTGGTCTCAAAAATGATGGTGCTACTTTCCAGCGGGCCATGTCGTACGCTTTCCATGATATCAAGCATATCACAGAACCTTACCTCGACGACTTACCTGCCCACTCATCCAATCGATCCGATCACGTTGATCATTTACGAGATATTTTTCGTCGATGTTGGTTCTACCGTATCTGCTTGAACCCACATAAATGCATTTTTGCTGTCGAATCCGGTCGACTCCTCAGTTTTATTGTCTCCAAAGACGGGATTAGGGTGGACCCCTTAAATATCAAGGCTATTCTGGCCTTACCCCCACCTACTAATTTAACCCAACTCCAAAGTTTGCAAGGAAAAGAAAACTTCCTTCGCCGTTTCATTTGTAACTGTGCTAAGATAATTAAAGGATTCATGCAGTTGCTGCAGAAAATACCCCTTTCATCCGGGATGACATCGCTCAACGGTCATTTTATGCTCTCAAGTATGCCTTGACCCACGCACCTTTGTTGCACCCTCCGGAGTATACAAAGGACTACATCCTTTACTTAGCCGCCTCCACTTCCACTATTACAATGGTGCTAGTTCAGGAGGACCCCAACGGTGAGGAACATGTGATCTATTACCCGAGGAAGAGTCTATCTAGACCCGAGCTCCGATATTCACATGTAGAGAAACTGGCTCTGGCAGCCGTCATCGCTGTCCAGAGATTCCACCATTACATCTTACTACGCACCACCACGGTGATTGCGGACTCAAACCCCATGTACCACGTCTTGACACGTCAAGTGCTCAGGGGAAAATACTCTAAATGGATCGTCATCCTTCAAGAATTCGATCATGAATTTACAAAGTCCAAAGCAAAAAAGTCCCTGGTGTTTGCGGAGCTTATCTGCGATCTCCCCCGTGATGATGAAGACATCGAACCTAGAGATTCTCTCCCCGATGAAACTCTTTTCCTCATCAACACCTCTGATCTTTGGTACGGAGACATCCTCCTTTACCTCCAAACCCAACGTTTTCAGCCTAACACTTCCTGTGAAGAGTGTCGACGTATTCGCCACCATTCTCGTCATTACCTTATCGTCAGCGACACCATGTATCGCCGCGGTATTGATACTATCCTTCGATGATGTTTGATTCATGCAGAGGCTGAACGCGTTCTGAACGATTGTCACCTTGGCGCCTGTGGCGGTCACCTTTCTGGGATGGACACAGCCCAAAAAATCCTACGTACCGGCTATTTTTGGCCCTCGATTTTCAAAGATTGTATCGAGGCAGTCAAAAAGTTCGCACCCTGCCAAGTTTTTAACAACAAGGCACACACCCACCCTACTACGCTGCACCCCATTATTTCCATCGGCCCCTTCGCCAAGTGGGGTATCGATTTCATGCAATGTAAGCCTACCTCCGCCAGGGGGCACGGTTATATAATCATCGATGTCGACTACTTTACCAAATGGGTTGAGGCTATGCCTACCTTTCTGAACGATGGTTGTACCGCAACTCTGTTTATTTTTAACCACATCATAACTCATTTTGGTGTACCACGTGCCATCGTCACCAATCACGGTGCACACTTTAAGAACCAGATGATGAGTGAATTACATGCCAAGTTGGGTTTTCTCCATGAAAACTCATCCCCATACTATCCTCAGGCCAACGGACAAGTTGAGGCCATCAACAAAGTCCTAAAAACCATGATTCAATGCATGGTAGGGGCAAACAAGACATCCTAGCATCTACAAGTTTTCTCCGCTCTTTGGGCTTACCGTACTTCTGTGAAAACCACAACTGGATTTACTCCTTTCCAGTTGGTGTATGGCATCGAAGCCGTTTTACCAATCAAGGGTGAGATTCCATCTCTGAAACTTAAAGTAGAACTCCTACCCCATACTTCTGCTGAAGAAGAACGTTTTTTACATCTATCCAAACTGGATGAAACACGTCGTGATGCCACTCTCGTTAATGAGGCACATCAGAAACGGATAAAAAATCAATATGACAAATCCATCCATCCTCGGACTTTTGCAGAAGGAGACTTAGTCCTCGTCTATGACCAGGCTCATGAAAAATTGGGGACAGGTAAGTTAGAACCTCTGTGGCATGGCCTTTACATTGTGAAATGTGTTCTACACAGAGGCGCCTATGAGTTAGTCGATTATGATGGAATTTCCCTAGGGGAGCCCCAGAACGGGCTTTACCTTAAAAAGTACTATGCCTAGATCACCTAGCATGTGTACACTGTACATTATTGTATTTTAGTTTGGTGTGTCTGTTTCGTTCGCATGCTTGAGTCTTTACCTTGGCCACTCATAATTGTGCCGTGTTTTTTCATGCGCAGATGACGTCTTCCTTTCCTATCCTTGTCGGGTTTGCAGATGGCGCTAGTCGACACACCCGGAACATTGCTTCGGCAGCATGGGTCATTTACCAATTTGACGAGGTGGTGAGTTCATGAGGTATTTGCTTAGGACCAATGACTAATAACATGGCAGAATATCATGTTGTCATCAGACTCTTGACCCAAGCCTCCTCCCTAGGTATCTCTCATATCATTGTTAACCTAGACTCCCAACGCTTGGTCTATCAACTCAATCGTATCTACGCTATTCGTAATCCTATCCTGCTACGTCTCCACCTACAAGTTCGTCGTCTTGAACGAATGTTTGATTATATCGAATACAAGCATATTCCAAGAGAACTTAACAATGTTTCAGATTCGTTAGCCAATTACATCATGGATCGGTATCTCGCCCATAGATAAGATTTCATAAAGGAAAGCAAATTGTACATCACATGTAAATTAAAACACATCACATTAAAAGGCATCATCATGTACAAAGTTTTTGGCACTGTAAAAACTCGGAACTGTATATATATACATAGCGTGACTGAAATGTTTTGATTACATCAAAAAAGTATTTAGAAGAGTAAAATGTTGGGTCTTTACACCCGTACAACATCGCCTGACAAGTCATACAAAAATACAGATCATCAGAGAGACTCTAATGTCCCTGCACTACATTGTGTTGAGAGTAACATATCATTGCATGCACTACGCGTCTCAGTAGAGAGTTGAAATTCTCTGGCACTCCCACAGTGTGCCTCTGCAGATGTAAAGGCACTTCTCCCCTCCGTAGAGGAGGAATGCCCATCGTGAGGCCTTGAAGGTTTCTTTCAACCTCCCGGAGACCTATCACTGGTGCTCCCGGGTTTGCTGCAACTGGAGCACCCCCACGACGTCCTGGTATCAGTATCTTAGCCGGGGACACTGCTCCCTTGTTTTCATGTTGAAAACAATACATCTTTTAAAAACTCTTCTACATACCCAAAAAAAATATATACATTAAAAACTTAAAAAACAAAAACTAGACAAGGGGTTTCTCAGTCTCTTACCTGACACATCCCAATCTTCCCCCGCGGGTAGAATCAAATCCATGCTCCCGCGAAAATCCACCTCAGCATATAGGAAGTCTTCTATCCAGAGATATTGCCGTCTCAGCCAAGCGAAGAAGTCAGTGGTGAAACGAAACTCTGACTCCACTACTAGCCTCAGAGACAGACTAGTCCACCTCTCCATCCGTGGTTCTTCCACTAGTTTCATTGCCAGTGCTATCTGAGGCTGCATCTGGGGGATGCGCTCTAAGAAAAATGAGACCAGAAAAGAGCTGTATCCGAACTATTTCTGTCCCATCCTACACCGCGAAACCTGTTCCTTCACATTCCGAAGGTACCCTGTGCTCCAGTTAAACAATATTGGCTCCAAACACTGTACGCCATAAGCTACCTGCGATCTCGATTCCAGATGTGCGCTAGTTCTTCCCATCACGCTCGTGATGGAAAACAAAATGGATCGGAGGGGTAACTCTCAGATATCCTTGATAGGGATTCTACCCCCCACCAGTCTTTCTCCTGGGACACAATGACGTGCCAGATACACACCCACTTGCTCAGGAAGCGCCCTCTACGTGGAAAAAGATATAGGAACCCCTCTTTTCGAGAGGCTAGTCAAGAAATATACGTCTTCCAATTCGATGGTTAGAAGATGTGTTCCGATCTGAAGCCCTTGCTCCGCGACATCCCACAAGCTAATCATGTGCTCAAGCAATAAAATCTCCTTCTTCATTTTTTGCAATTTGAAGAATTTCAGTAAGCCACAAGCTCTCAACGCGGCTCGCGTGCAAGGACTCCGCAAAGAAACCAAGTCATCAATCTCATGCTCTCATTCTTTCCACTCGATCATGGTCGCCGAAATCACCTACAAACAGAAAAAACAAAGAATTTCATTATTTCATTTTTTTCGGTAATTTTGGCAATTTCTTAAGCAATTTAAGAACTTGAAATCTATTGCCCACATTGTTCAAAAAGACCACGCCCTCTTTTATAATTATCACACCCTCTCTTTACCATTCAATAATCATCAAGCAACAATAAAACGTTTTTTAATTAAGATGATGTCCATAATGGCTGCGTGGGCGTGTTTTTGAGTTTTCTATGACTTCTTTGACAAAAACGACCCATCTACTCAAGTGTCAAGGCGTTGGCATCTTGGCTATCACTTTCTAAAACGTTTTTTGCAAAAGAATGTCTTACTGCCATCGTTTTTAATAGAGGTCGATTTGATCTTTTTTGGAGCGACATAGGGCTTCATTTTCTAAATTAAATACTGCTATGAAAATGAATATTAAACCATGTAATTGAAAGAAGGGGAGATGAAGATCTACCTGGTCCAAACAGCAAGAGAAACAGTCAACCGTAGCTCCAGTATCAAGAGAAACAAGATCCACCTCCAAAGTGAGAATCTCCACTGCTACAACTCCTTATGCAAAATGAAATGGTAAATGAATTTTTTCTTGTATTACTATTTATGAATTTCCATTTTTTATAAGGTATAGTTATTTATGGGTTTCTCTGACAATATAATGGCTTCACTAAACCACTGGATTGCAGTTTTGACACTACAGGTTTCCTAGCAGTTCTGATCATTTGTTTACCTTGTCACATCCATGAGCATAGTCTTAGTTCGTTTTCAAGCTCGAAAATATGAGAACGCACCGGGTAGACTTTTATCTCTTTTTCGGACCCGCATGGACACATGAAAAAGGAACCCCCTGGAGTCATCTTTAAACTCTTTTTAGACTCTCTAAATATGAAAAGATCATCGAGTGACCTTGCTTCCTTTCACACTCGTTAAAAGGTTCGAAAGGGCATCTTTCGAGCGATAGTTTATCTCTTTTTCGGTCTCGTCAGACTACTGTACGAAAAAGGAACTGAGAGAGTTCTCTTTTAAGTGTTTTTCTAGACTCTATAATCATGAAAAACCTTCAAGTTTTATGTCTTTGGACTCACTAAAACACACATTGACAAGCCCATACAGGATCAAACACTTACTTCTTCCATTTCGTTAAACAAAGGAAGAGGAACTTACCGAAAGTGAGTTATATCGAGCATGTGTTATCCTCCTCGAGCTCATTAAATTAAAAAGAGGTACTCGTCTATCTGGATGGGGGAAAATTTGAAAGAAGCAAGCCAAGCAGTCTCTTGAGNACCTTGTCACATCCATGAGCATAGTCTTAGTTCGTTTTCAAGCTCGAAAATATGAGAACGCACCGGGTAGACTTTTATCTCTTTTTCGGACCCGCATGGACACATGAAAAAGGAACCCCCTGGAGTCATCTTTAAACTCTTTTTAGACTCTCTAAATATGAAAAGATCATCGAGTGACCTTGCTTCCTTTCACACTCGTTAAAAGGTTCGAAAGGGCATCTTTCGAGCGATAGTTTATCTCTTTTTCGGTCTCGTCAGACTACTGTACGAAAAAGGAACTGAGAGAGTTCTCTTTTAAGTGTTTTTCTAGACTCTATAATCATGAAAAACCTTCAAGTTTTATGTCTTTGGACTCACTAAAACACACATTGACAAGCCCATACAGGATCAAACACTTACTTCTTCCATTTCGTTAAACAAAGGAAGAGGAACTTACCGAAAGTGAGTTATATCGAGCATGTGTTATCCTCCTCGAGCTCATTAAATTAAAAAGAGGTACTCGTCTATCTGGATGGGGGAAAATTTGAAAGAAGCAAGCCAAGCAGTCTCTTGAGAACATTACCAAGTAATTCTTAGAGTCACCCTTGAACACGACACTTTGTCATTTGCATGCATTATAATCCACTGAACCTCTGCACTGAGCCAATCCTTTGAGTTTCTTTCACTCCTTTGGGTCACCTGACGTAAGTCACAACATCCACTGCATCATCAAGTTTTGGTCCATGTCATGTTTTTGATGTTGTGCCTCAGTGTTCAAGGGAAGTATCCGCCTCTAGAGTTAGCCATCACAAATATCTTATCTCAAAACCCATGTCAATCCACGTTCATTTGATCTACCAATTACATCTCTATGTCCGTTTCGTGTCATTGATGAGGGATACATCAAGGTCCTCCTTCGACGAGCCTATTCCCTTCGACCTCAACACATCATCCATGAATTAGGCTTAGAAAAAAATTAGTACTTTGGGACCTGCATGCCTCAATGGCAGGCCTCCTCACATTTGACAGTAGGTTTACATCATTGACCTCTGATCGGATGATTCCACGAATGTTTGACTCCAGCTCATCCATTCACGTTCGTTGGAATTTACTAGGGTACCTTGGGAATCATTGACATTAATCGTGATCTCCCTCGCACTTGTTAACGGTTTACACCATTGACTGGTAATCAAGTGGTTTCTTCCATGTTCGACATCAAGATATCTATTCACATGGTTAGATTCGTACCACATTGGGATTGGTAAGAAGACCCTGGGTTGAGTGATCACTTTGTTATATACTTTGCCCAGGTTGCGAAGGAGTTTTCTCTTGAACAAATGATACATACATTGTTACATAGATCCACTTTGTATTGGTCGTGGCTATGTCTTGTCGTCTCGTAGATCCACTGTGTATTATTCATGGCTACGATCAGTCCAGGTCATCAGAGTATAGATCCACATTGTATCTTCGGTGGCTATACCTTTTTATCGATACAATTATGGATCCGCAGTGTATTTTATGGCAGCCATATCTTGCAAGTCTTGATCACCCAAGCATAGGTATGCCTGCCTTGGTTTTGAAACATGTCATAATATTTATTGGATGTTTGTGTGCATCTTCCATCAGGTTCTCTGAGTCTATACCCTTGTTTGAAAGTCTACAAATTATTTCAGTTATCAGTTCTCATCTTCTAACTTCATACTTTGGGGGGCAATCTGTTACACATCAACATTGCTCGCTTTGATAAGTGTCGCATGTTCCTCACAACTGTTGCAAGTGTCGCATGTTATTCGCAAGTGTCGCAAATGTCAAACAAAGCATACTTCCATGATGACGACACCAAGGAGACACTTAGAATACCTCAAACACCTTATTTGGAGGAAGAAGGATGGTTAACTGAAGTCAAGAATCTCTTACCACCTAAAAGGAGCTTTCAAACTAAGGTTTTAAGGGAGAGCGCTCCCCCATTTCACCCTTAGGAGCGCTGGCGCTCCCCTACAAGGTGTTAGGGAGCGTTATAGCACCAAATCACCCCTCTGAAGGAGCGCTACAAATATTTGAAGAGTTGTCTCTCCCCTTGAGCCTACTAGGGAGTGTTATAGCGCCCTGATGCCCCTTTTGAGGGAGCGTTGTCTAATCTGGGGCAGTAGTTGGTCTGTTGAGGAGAATAAGGGGAGGATATTTCAATTTTGGAAGGGAGTTGCATTCGAATTCCTGGTTCAATCATGATCTTAGGAGAAGATCCCTGATCTAAGGAGGGAATTCCTCAACCTACCCCAAAGATACCTCAAGAGGTTAAGCCTCTCTAAACCTATATAAACAAGATCTATCATGGTGGAAAGGGGGAAGAATTGCAAGAATGAAACCTATGATCTCATAGGAAATACACAGTGAACTGGAGGAGAGTAATCAGTGAAGCTGCTATCATCCAGGTCGTGGATCTTTCGAGCAAGGGTTAGGCAAAGGGGACTTGACGAAGCTGTCACATTCGCATCCGCGGTTGTAAGTTACTTCTGTCATCGTTCTCATTAATATGACACGCTTGGCCTATTTATTTCTAGTTTGTGTCTGATCTTACATGAACTTATCTCTGATAGCTAGATCTGTTTTCAAGCTAATATCAATAGAGTAGGAAGTGGTCGTACTATTGTTTGTCTACAGGGCTCATCGAGGAGCGAAAGATTGGAGCTCAACTCAGNTTAATATAATTCAGTTGGCATGTTTATTTCTAATTCATGTTCAATCTCACATGACTGTGTCTCTTCAGTAGATAGAACTATTTCGGACTAATCTTGATAGAGTAGGAAGTAGTCGTACTTTGTTTGTCTATAGGATTCATCGAGGAGCGAAAGATTGGAGCTCAACTCAGAGCGTGCAGGGACAAACGCCGGTAAAAGGTACTTATGTTCTCCTTCCTCCTCATGCATTAGTTTGTATAGATCTGAAAGGAAGTCAGTGTCCACGTTAAACATCTTTTGTGTTAAGAGTTAAGAGTCTAGCTCTCAAGAGGAGATCTACCTGTCCGCAAGGAGATTTTCCTTCAACAACGACGCTAGATCTAGACTCCGAAAAAGCGGAGGGGGGAAAATTCCGAAGACCCGGAGAAGATCTCGATCGTTGATCGAGTAGGGAGATGAAGGACCGTCGATCTGGTTGAGGAGGCCAAAGTCCCAAAGTGGGAGAAGAAACATCGATTGAGGAGGACGCGTGGCAAATGATCTGCAATTTCAGAGAAATCTCTCCGAAAGAAACGAGAGTTTGAGAGCTAAAACTCCCAAAGGCCAGAATCGCGGAGAAAATCGTCGCTGCACATCTGAAGTGACAGGTGTGAGCAGGTCAACTCAGAGTGTGCAGGGACAAACGCCGGTAAAAGGTACTTCTGTTCTCCTTCCTCCTCATGCATTAGTTTGTATAGATCTGAAAGGAAGTCAGTGTCCATGTTAAACATCTTTTGTCTTAAGAGTTAAGAGTCTAGCTCTCAAGAGGAGATCTACCTGTCCGCAGGGAGATTTTCCTTCAACAGCGGCGCTAGATCTAGACTCCGAAAAAGAGGAGGGGGGAAAATTCCGAAGACCCGGAGAAGATCTCGATCGTTGATCGAGGAGGGAGATGAAGGACCGTCGATCTGGTTGAGGAGGCGAAAGTCCCGAAGTGGGAGAAGAAACATCGATTGAGGAGGACGCGTGGAAAATGATCTGCAATTTCAGAGAAATATCTCCGAAAGAAACGAGAGTTTGAGAGCTAAAACTCCCGAAGGCGCGAATCGCGGAGAAAATCGTCGCTGCACATCTGAAGTGACAGGTGTCAGCAGGTCAACTCAGAGCGTGCAGGGACAAACGCCGGTAAAAGGTACTTCTGTTCTCCTTCCTCCTCATGCATTAGTNGCGGAGGGGGGAAAATTCCGAAGACCCGGAGAAGATCTCGATCGTTGATCGAGGAGGGAGATGAAGGACCGCCGATCTGGTTGAGGAGGCCAAAGTCCCGAAGTGGGAGAAGAAACATCGATTGAGGAGGATGCGTGGCAAATGATCTGCAATTTTAGAGAAATCTCTCCGAAAGAAACGAGAGTTTGAGAGCTAAAACTCCCGAAGGCTAGAATCGCGGAGAAAATCGTCGCTGCACATCTGAAGTGACAGGTGTCAGCAGGTCTTCCACTCCGAAATATAGCTACTGAGGAGGAAGCGAGAGTTGAGAGTTGAAACTCCCGAAGGCTGGAAGGCCGGAATCAATCGTAGTCGTTGATTTGGAAGGGAGCTACATGTCGACAAATCGCGGAGATCTGAGATCGTGTGTGAAAGGAAAAAAGGTCGTTGATTGGACAGTTGGCCAGAGGAAGATAAAGAATAGACAACAACCGTTGCTCGAGAGGTATCGCCAAGGAATTGGAGATCAACGGTTGAGTTCGATTGTGGGACAAAAAATTGCTCAGATGTTAAAAATCTAAGAGCATGCCACAATTTATACCACGGTTTTAACAAAGTGATACATTGAATATGGAGGTGAATTGCGGGGCAAAAAATGGGTTGGAATAAAACCACTCTTGCCCACGCGCAATCACAATTTTCCATGAGGTCATAGCCCAGGGCCATATGAAGGAAGGGGATAATGAAAGAGGAGATAGCGCTTAAAACTCGACATTTCAGGAGCGCATAGACAGAGGGCGCGGGTATGACAGGACCTGGGCCTAAAGGAGAAAAGGGGGCCTATGTATAAATTTTTTGGGTTCAATCACGAGCTCGAAGATTCAATTCGACTCAGAATATTGAAAGATCCTTTGACCGGGAGGTCAGCAGACCCCACTGAGGTGGGGGCACTGCGTCGAAAGTGATCAGGGAAAGAATAATCATGCACAGTGATCACAGTGGGAGCACAAGAATATTCAGGAATCCGAGAAGAATTGTAGACTTCTGGGATCAACAAGGAAAAGTTTTATAGGGAGAAAGAAGTTGCTGCAATTTCTGTGGCAACAAGTATGTTATGACTTGTTGGGTCAGCCAGAGGAAGGAATGCTTGTGTGTTTGCAAGTGTTGTTGGTGATGTTGTTTCATAAGGAGGGAAGCAACACAGAGATGAAGTGTTGGTTATAAGTTTTTATAAAAGAAGCATGAAAGATTCTACTGCCATCAGACATTCAAGTAGTATAAAATTTATTAATGGCAATCATGTAGGTATGAATTTTTATTACTCTTTTTGCATAACTTCTGAAAGAAAATTTAGGTAAGAATTTCCTCAACCATAGTTATTTTATAAAATCACATGATTATATTATTGAGTGAATACCACTGGATGTGGTAAAGGCTGGAGGCCTGTATTAACTCAAAGCTTTTTATCTTCTGAATGCACACACTTACATAGTAGAATGTCATGTTAATTTGGTTATGGGGTAATAACCAAAGAATTAAAAGATAAGAACTTGTTATAATAATGAATTCCAGTAAGCTAGTCATGTATGAAACCAGGACATGGTTGGATATGGCAAGGCACAGATATGGAAAGGTTATGAGCCACACAGGTACTAAAAGCCTAATACCTTTAAATAAAACTTGGACTGCAAACTTTTTGTTAACACTAATGAACACCACGAAATTATATTCTTTGTGTAGTGTTCAGGTTGAAAAGGAAGGCATCCAATTAATTGGGAAGACAATAGGAAGTGTGTGGAGAATTTGTCAACACATTGGCCCAAATTCCAACTTATGGATGGTGAGATACATGACTGAGATAAAGAGAATTATGTAATTCAATACAAGGTGCACTAAATAAGAATGCATTGAGAATATCACTCATGCACAGTAAGTGATAGAATTGTATACTAAATGCAATGGTTGAATATGTTTTGTAAGTGCATGCACATATATTATTGCATGGAAATAATTGTTACTAACAACTGAAATGTGGTTAACTCATGAAGTTGAGGACATTTCAGGGAGGTGTTAGACATTGCAATATGGAAGTTGCAAGTCAAGTAGTCACATGAGCATTGACTACAGGTAATTTTCTTGTTCAGAAAAAGAAGTAATGAACTTACATATATTACTGTGAACATGCATATGCATAGAATGACGAGTCATTCTATTTTATTAAATTGTTTGGTAATTATGATTGAATTTCTAGATGCAGACAATTCTAAATTCATTGCATATGGTTCTGTACATATTTCAATTGAATTATGATGTACAGGAAATACTGACAATTTTTGGCAGTATGCAAGATGAAGCCTTGAAGGAAAATTGTATGTTGTTTGGTGCTTGTGGAAAATCACAAGGAAGGTTGAAATCTTAATATGGCAACAACCAAGAAGAATTATGAAATGTAATTTCATGTTTTGGGAAAAAATTTGAATTCCTTTTTGAACTAAGTTGGAGTTCCTAAATGAATTCTTTTATCTTATCTCATGATAACTGCATGTGGGTGATGCAGATGAGATGATGTTGATTAAATTTAGAATGTTGACTACAAATAGTAGGTCGGGAAGATGTTGATTGGAGACCTCTGAGGGAAGTTGGAACTCCTCGAGCCATGGTACTCTGAGACTTCCGGTCCGGCTTGTTGCTGAAGCCCAAGGAAAGGGAGGTGTAGTAGTCGATGGATTGTGTGACAGTGAAGGTGTACACTCCTGGGGTGGGACAGGAATGTGGGGAAGGAGAGACCATTGGTTGGAGTGATGCTGAGGTTTGGTACCTTGGTCTAGACCATGTTGATGTGGAAGGTCTTCTCAATCAAAAGATAAGTATCAATTCTCTATTTATTGTATGTTGTGTATCTTGTATACAGGTTATAATGTTATTAGAATTGTCTATATACACATATATATACATTGCATATATGTTTTCATTACCCGCATCCATGATTGTACATAATGTGTTTCATGTTTCATTGCTTAAGAAATTTATACCTGATCTTAATCATGTTATTGATTGGATTGTGATTCAGGTGGAGCAAGAAGGCGTCTTGCAAATGAATCATGTGCACATATTGGACCTGAAAGAGTAAACAACTCTGGAATCGATCCATAGGGCTTGTAAAGGTCCAGTGGACTTGGTACGATCCCGAGGACACGACATGGGAGCATGAAGATGCTATGCGGGTAGAGTACCCACATCTTTTTGAATATTTTGGAAATCTTGCTGCTATTTCATAAATAAGTTGCACCGAGGACAATGCAAAAACAAGGGGAGGGGATTGTAATACCCAAAGGCCGAGCCCCCACTGAATTGTGATTTTTCTTATAGGCTGGTGAGCCGAGTGATTATAAGTTGAGAGACTTATGTGTTTATTAGGCTGGTGAGCCAGATGCCAAGGCCATGAGCTTGATTGTTTGTATATGTAATGATGCAGATCATTAATACAAAAAATATATACAAACTACTACGTGTAGACTGACCATGAAGAAGAGTTATGGGGGACTAAGCTCCATTAGATAGGGCAAGGGAGGGGGCTAAGCTAGGGGGATTACCTCTAGAGGAATAATATTTAAATATTAATTCCTGAAGGCTACGGTGGACATGATATGTTTTTGTTATCCTAAGTTCCTGGAAAGGGGACGTAGGCTAAATGGAGCGCATGCAGCTCCAGGAGGACAAGTGTCGACCTGGGCGCATGTAGTTAAAGATGAAGCCTCAACTCGTGTTGGGGGATTTTCCATTCCCCCATCCTCCATTTGAACACGAGACCTCCTTCGTCGACCTCTAGATACCCTCACGCATCTTTGAAACTAGAAACGATGAATTCGTCATGTGTTTCTTGCTGAGAAGCCCGACGCGTCCTGTAATCGCCTGAGCCTTTCTATGCCTTAGTGTTGACTGTTAGTGTTTGGGTGTCCATACCCATTTCCCCGTTACTGATGCCACCCGTAAGATAGCTAAGTGTTGAATGTTGTTGTTGTTGTTACTCGTACCTGGCTGTAGATGAGTCGAATATAGGTTTAAGAGGTAGGTTGTCAGGCCTGTGAGAAACTCTCCCAGGTGAGAGAGTTTGATGGGAAGTGATTTCTCCTTGAAGGGAGTCCCGTAGCAGCTACAATACTCTGAGACTTCTGGTCCAGCCTGTTGCTGAAGCCCAAGGTAAGGGAGGGGTACTAGCTGATGGACTTGTATTAGTGAAGGTGTATCCTCCTAGGGTGGAGAAGGCATGTGGGGAATGAGGTTTTGTGGGTTATGGGCGTAAGTGGCTCCTGGGATAAAATATCCTTCCTGTTGCTTTGTGCAACTTCCTTGTTGTCCTTGCCAAGCTTAGAATTCCCTTACCCGCTGGATTTTAGTCCCATCTTGGGGGTGACCTACTGTTGAGAGTGATGATAAGCACGATATAAGGCTGGGATATTTGTGGAAGGTCTACACACAGTTGGTGGATTTACTACAGCTAAAAGATAAGTATCATTTATGTGCTTAATTATGTATTTTATGCATGTTTTGTGATGCTTGAATGTTATCATGTATTTCGTTGTGTATATAAATTATTGTTCGTTCCATTGATTCTGTATGATAACAGTAATTCTGTGTTTATTGTGATTAAGTGTTTTAAATTCATTAAAATGCATATATATTATATAAGTGTAAATTATGCGTGGTAGCATTACCCGGTCTCTAGAGGGTCGGGGATGTTACACTACTCTTCAGAATCTCCATAAATCTAGAAATCGGACTTACATCAAACATAATATTGGGTCTTGTTGTTTTCAAATACATAAGAATTCCAACTAGTATTTTATACAGAGTTGGATCAACACATGACCCCTCATCATTCTTATTGAGTTTTGTTCCAGTTGCAATTGGTGTTACAACTGGCTTACAGTTCACCATCCTAAACATTTTCAATATGTTATTGGCATACTTATTTTGACAAATGAAAATACCATCTTCAGATTGATTTACTTCAATGCCTAGAAAATACTTCATCATTCCTAAATCAGTAATTTCAAACTCAGTTTTCATGGTTGTCTTAAACTCATATATTGAAATATTTCCAGTGAAAATCAAATCATCAACATATAAGCATACAATCAAGAATTTACCTTCCTTAGTTACCTTTGTATACAGAGTTGGCTCACTGGGACTCCTGTTGAATCCTTCACTATTCAAGTATTCATCAATTTTGTTGTACCATAATCTTGGTGCTTGTTTCAATCCATAAAAAAATTTCTTTAACATGTAGACCTTACCTTCTTGTCCATCAATCTCGTATCTTAGAGGTTGTTTCACATAAACCTTTTCTTCCATAAAACCATTTAAAAATGCAGATTTTACATCCATCTGGTACATACACCATTTATTATGAGCTGCAATGGATAACACCATTCTTACTATATCAAGCCTTGATACAGGTGCAAAAATTTCATTATAATCAATATTGGGTTGTTGACTGAACCCCTAAACTACAAGCCTTTCCTTGTGCTTCTCAACTTCACCTTGATCTTTTAACTTAGTCTTGTAAATCCATTTAACACCTATACAATTTTTATCTTTAGGTAAATCTACAAGTTCCCAAATATTATTCCTTTCGATGGCATCAATTTCTTGATTCATGGATTCTACCCAAACTTTTTTCTCAACAACAACATTAAAATTTACAGGATCATATGCAATTAATGCAAAATTTGAAACTTGATCTAATTCATCATTTTTCTCATATAATTCTCTTAAAATTCTAGTCTTCTGACCTCTAATTTTGTTTCTTAATGAAGCTAAAGTAGGATTTGATTCATCACTTACCTTTGATCATGTTTGTTTTCCACCATGACCTGATGGCTCACCACACTCATATGTTCTCGGCGTTATTAGTTGTGATGGGATGAGTCCTGGTGATTTTCTTACATGAGTTGTTGTTGCAGGTGTATGTGACTATGAAGTCAATTTTCCACCTTGTATGACCTGCTCATCTCCATCATCATCTTCATGGGATATTTCATCTCCCCCTGAAACAATTTTATTAATGCTACCATCCCAAGTTTCTTCTTCCTCGATCTCAACATCTCTACTGATAACATACTTCTTGGTGATGGGATTATAGACTCTATATGCCTTAGACTCCTCATTATATCCAACAAAAACACATTTCTCACTTCTGTCATCCAACTATCTCCTCATCTCTTCAGGTACATGTGCATAAGCTACACACCCAAAAATCCTCAAATGGGATACACTTTTATTCTTACCATTCCAAGCTTCCTGGGGAACTTTGTTCTTTACACTCTTAGTTGGACTCCTGTTCAGAATATACATTGACCACACAACTGCATCACCCCAATATTCATTTGGAAGATGCTTCTCCTTCAACATACTTCGATCCATACTCATAATGGTTCGATTCTTCCTTTCAACTACTCCATTCTACTGTGGAGTATAACGAGTAGTAAATTGTCTCTTGATTCCATGATACTCACAAAAATCCATGAAATCAGTTAGCATATACTTACCTCCTATGTTTGATGTTGAGACTTTAATATATTTTCCACTCTCATTTTCAACCATAACTTTAAACCTCTTAAATATATCAAAAGCCTCAGACTTCTGTTTCAACAAATAAACATAAGTTTCTCAACTGAAATCATCAATAAAAGTCATAAAATAGACATTACCAGTCAATGAAGATGTTTGCATTGGTCCACATAAGTCTATGTGAACAAGGTCCAATGGAGCTGTAGCCCGGTACGAAACTCCATAAATGAATTTATCCTTGTGATTCTTTGCAAGTATGAAACTCTCACACGAGATCGCTAGTTGTTGAATATTGGGAAACCCCTTAACCATTTGCTTCTTCTGTAGCAAATCTAGACCACCAAAATGTAAATGGCCATATTTCAAATTCCATAACCATGAATCATCCAAACCTTTAGCTTTATAAGCATTCAAAGAGTCAGTCAGTTCATTTTTCATAATAAGTGGAAACATTATATTCTTTGTCATCTCTACTCTGGAAATCAATTGTTTGGATACTTATCATAAATTGTACATACCTTGTTCTTGAAGAACACCCTGTACTTTTTCTCTATCAGTTGTCTAACACTTAACAAATTGCATTTCATACCAGGTACATAATAAACAACATCTATTTTTATTCTTTCGTCATTCTTAGTATAAACAGGGATCACACCTCTACCATTAACTCTTACCTTACAGTCATTACCCAACTTTACCTCGGACTAAATATTGGTATCTAAACTAGAAAACAAGTATTTATTTCCAGTAATGTGATTGCTACATCCACTTTCCAAAAACCAAACATCATTTGAACTTTCCTGGGTGACATTACAAGTCAAAAACATAGGTTTATGGTCATCCTCTGACTCCTCTGTCATCTATGTAGACTGCTTTCCAACATCTGCTTGTTTCTTCCAACACTTGTTAACATAGTGCCCAAATTTCTTACAATAATAACATCATACCTTAGATTTATCATACCTCTGTTTTCCTTGCTGCCAAGATCTGCTTCTACTCCCCCTTAAACTAGGAGGATTCTGTTGAGTTTTCTCCTCATATTATGAATCATTTTTGCGGTCTCTTTGAACAAAAACCAACCTCCTCTTCCTCTGCTACTAGACCTTCCTCTTCCTCTGCCTCTAGTAACATGCAGTTGGGATTTGTTGGCATTCTCTAATGGATTATCATATCTAGACATCCTGTATTCATGAGCAATCAGAGAACAATTTGATTCATCAATATGCATTAAAATAATATCTTTAAATTCTTCTATGGGTACAACTACAAATTCAAATTTATTTGGCAAAGATATGAGAACTTTCTCAATTACTCTCTTGTTTGAGAGGTCTTCACCATACTGCCTTAGCTAATTCACAACATTCATTACTTGAGTCATGAAACTATCAACTGACTTGTTTTCCTTCAACTTCATATTTTCAAAGTCTCTTCTCAAATTTTGAACCTTGATAGTATTCACCTTGGATACACCTTGATAGCTAGTTTCAAGAGTGTCCCAAGCTTACTTTGAAGAAAATGAACTTGACACCTTTGGAAATATGGTTTCATTTAGGCCTTGTTGAATAAGATCGAGGGCTTTGTTGTCTTTATTTCTATTCTTCTTTAACAAAATCTGTTCAACATTTGTCAGAGCCATTTATGATGCTTGGTCAACAAGCTCTGGATAACCAACAGTAACAACCTCCCAAAGATCTTGAGAATGTAGAATTGTTCTCATTCTGATAAACCAAGAATCATAATTTCTTTCAGTCAAAACAAGAATCTGTGGTTGAGACAAATTATTGTTTGTATCCATTTAAAATCATATTCCAAATCACTATATTCAGTTATAACAAGGAACTAGAAATATTACTAGCTTTGATACCATAATGAAGGATGCATATGAGTGCTTTAGAAAACAATGAACATCTATTAAACGAGTTTCAGCACTGTGTAACAACACCTGTAATCTACAACCATGTGTTTCAGTAACGTGTTTCAGCATGAGTTTCAACATTGTGTAACAACACCTGTAAGCTATAGCCAGGTGTTTTAGCAACGTGTTTCAACAAACAATAAAGAGTTATTACAACAAAAAATTAAGTGAATCACTCCTGCATCATATACTAAGATCGATATTATGTTCTACAACAATCTTTTCAACAAGTGTTTCAGCAAAGAGTAAAATGGATTTACAACAAAACAAAGTTATAATGGAAATAGGGGAATTATAACAGTAGACTAAAAACGCATGTTACGGCAGCAAAATGACTTCACTGAATCATTCCCTGCAACAGTAAATTCACTCAGTAATTTTGTACTAAAAAATCAATAGGATTCTACAGCAAAACACTACACAACATAAGAATTTAAATGAAGTTTTCAAACAGTAAACAAAGTATGCATGCTACAACAAAATAAATTACTTTGTAACAAACCTGAACATTGTCATGCGTTTACAAAATTCAAACAGAAACACAGTATAAAATCCCCTGATAACACTCTCAAAAACTATCTGTCTATTTTTTTCTCTGTATATCTGAATATATTAAAAATCTAAATTACATAGATGTATATATACTGATACAATTAGTCGGTTAGCTTGCCCCTTCTCTTTACGTAAGTTGATTTTGGCTTTTCAAGAAAATTAATGGTTCATTGCCCCTTTGAAATTCGATCAACCAGAAATGAAACAGTGTGGCAGTGATAATTCTTTGATCATTAAATAAATAAGGCGGCCAAGGCGGTGGAAATTAATTTCTGGGTAGTGGTAACTCTTCAAAAATTCGATCGGCTAAGATAAGAAGTATTTTGGGTGGTGGAATGATTATGTCATCTCTTTAAGGAACCCACTTTTTCTTGTATAATGGTGATTGCCACAGACCTCTTGTTGTTCTTATAACTTGATGTTGCTATAACTTGGATGATCTAATTTCTTCACGGTGATTATGGTTCATTGAGATCGAGACTCTTTGATTGTTATATATTCATATTATATAAATTATAGATTAAAATCTAAATACTGAGATGGATTTAGTTTATTTGGTGAACACATTTACACTTATTCATTATTATCTAAATTTAAAACAATTATTTTTAATGAATTTGAAAAAAATTATATTTAACTTGTTATTATTTATAAACTGTATATGTTTTCAGAAGGAGGACGATCATGGAGTGTTGCAATGGTAGAAAACAACAATGAACTTCGATGACCACATATATAGAAAAAAAAAGTGAACTTCGACAACCATGTATTTATTGTAGACTTTCCTCCTAGCAAGGAATCATACGACTCCTTTCCCTCACACCTCTCAATCAGTCACGTCCTCTCTGGGAAGTCCACATATTGAATTATAAAATGAGAAAAGTTGGATCCACCATCGTTGTTAAGCTCCATCATTCCCTTGGAGATGTCATTTCTTTGATGTCAACGTTCTTTTCTTTTTTTCGCAGATTCGACAATCCCGATATCCCACTCACTTTTCCTACTGCCAAGCCTACTACTAGATCAAGCACTACCTCAGAGTTGTCCATTGCAGCTAAGATTTTCATAGATTGTGGTATATCATGCTTGTAGGATGGTACACACTGGTTGATGTAATAATCTCTTCGTTGAGAATGACAGGATGGATTGAGGATAGCCAACTCTGTTAAGGAAAATAATTACATCTTTACGTAACTAGTTAATTAGTTAGTCTGTCGTTACAGGAATTGGTAACTCTGTAACTTGTTGTAACCATGTTGTGTAACTATACATGTTCATATTAATAGAATACACATCAATAGTGTAGTGTGTTGCATCAATTATGTCTCTCGTTAATCTTTACATTTTCTTGTATTCTTATTTATTTATTTCTTTCATGGTATCAGAGCTTTTGGTTGGGAGCAGATTTTGTTGTTGTGTGCACCCACTCCCAGACCTTGAAGAATACTGAAATTGTTTTCATTGTTGCGTGAATACCAGAACATTGCTCACTGCGTGAATACCATAACATTGTTCACTGTGTAAGGTTGTTGTTCACCTTCCTTGCATAAGGCTGTTGGTTGTGTTGCGCGTCAAAGGTGAAAGGAGTCACATCAAAGACCGCTAGCTAGAGAAGAGTCGTAAGGTTTTTTCTTTGATTCTCCATCAAACATGTTGAATATTGTTTGATTCTTCATAGATTTTTCTGTTCAAACTCATACTCTTTATCAACGTATTTGGATTTTGGTTGTTTGCAATTTGAAAAGTGATTTTTAAAAAATATACCCTTGGGGTTTTGGAGTTATATTAATCTTTAATTGTGGTTGATATTTTGGAGTTAAAAAAATGTATAGTTCTTGGTCAATTCAAGCACCAACTATAGTTGGTTCCAATTAGGATTTTTGGAGTGAGAAAGTGAAAGTCATTTTGCAAGGTCAAGGATGGTGGGCTTGTGTTGAAACAAGGTTCATAGAACCTGATGAAAATGATGTTGCAATTATGATTGTTTCTTAAGAAAAACATTAGAAGAACTTAAGAAAAAAGAAGGAAAAGCCAAATCATATATTCTAGTTTCATTAGATGATTCTATATTTCCTAAAATTATTGGTGCCAAGACTTATAAAGAAGCATGGGATATTCTTAAGTTGGCTTATGAGGGTAATGAAAAAGTGAAAAATGTGAGACTTCAAACCCTTAGAAATCAATTTGAAACCCTCAAGATCAATGAACCAAAGAAGTAGATTCCAGCGAGGCCAACGAAGATGATAGATGAACAAGATTTTCCATGAAGCAAAAATTGAAAACCTCTCTTTGAGAAAGAAAGGAAACCAAAAAGTTGTGAAGAAGAAAGATGGACACAAACATAAAGAAATAGTGGAGAAGAGAATGCAAAAAAACAAAACTAAATTTTTGTTAAATTTTTGGTTTTTTCATTCACCAGCAAATATAAGAAGAAATGAATTGTTGCAATTTGAGGGGTGCATGTTTGGTTGTACCCGACTGAATTGTTGTAATTTGAGGGGTGCATGTTTGATTGTACCTGACACCCCAATAGACACTCCAATAAGTTTTTTGGTCCCATTTGTAAGAAGTTGTGAGCTTTTCTATAGGAAATCTTTGTTCCCCACGTTTAGTAAGCCCTCATTGAATCAGGCCTACATAGGTCAATATGTGATCATGTAGCATGTATCCTTGGTTTCGAGCAGCATGAAGCTCTAGCCATGATACATCAAAACCATCCATGGTTTCGAGTAGCATGAAATGCTGGCCATGGGAGATAAGGCAGGAGCATTGCCTTCCAAGTCAACAACGTACATGTGGAGGCGAACGAATGAAAGCTCAGCAGGACCGAGTTTCAAATCAAACATTTATTTAAGAGATAAATCAGTTTTTGGGATATTTTGTAAACAACATTTTAAAATAGTAACTTGTTTGTAAATTCATGAAGGACTCTAAGAGATTGCATATATGGAGTGTTGACTCTATCTGGAAATAACTGGTAGTTGTTGTAATAGGACAAAGTAGGTAACAACTTTGAGTTTGATAGGATAGATTTCAGATAGGACAAGAGAGCTCGTGGAGCCATTCCTTAGACAATTTTTTTCATTGTTGTATTGTAACAGATAAAAAGAATAGAGAGAATGAGATAGAGATCAGTATAACATAGTAGAGTAGAAGAAACACTATGTAAATTTGTTTTCATGAATGATTAGAACATATAGAGTTATCCCAAAATCCTTGGACTGTGTTCATTTCATGTGTGATTGAATGAATATTATATTATGTATGTATGGTTTAGTTCATTCTGTTCATGCAGAACTATTTGAGATATTGATTGTATGCGTTCGTGAAAAAAATGGAAGAGTTTCAATTGTTTCTCTTCAGATACTTGTATGCAAGGTGTGCATCTCGAACACAAGGAGCGCATCGATTGAGTCCCAGAGTGGCTCAGAGAAGTTCAGAGATGACAAGAGAAACTTAGACCAGATGCAAGGTGTGCACATCGTCAACGAGCGACCAGGCTTCGAAGAACCATCGCAGAGGAATGCCAGGTGAGCGAGAAGAATTCATTTCCAATAAATACTTCGATTTGAGTTATCGAAATCCAGAGAATGCAAGGTGTGTGTGGGAGATCGAAATCCTTTTAAGGACCGAAGCTCAAAAGAGATAACACTTTTCCTGAGTGTTGACGAGATTCCAAAGTCGGACTCGTAGAAAGAACAAAGGTTCGAAACCTTTGAAGATCGATAAATCTTCCAAGAGGGGAGATATCAGAATCTCAAGAGGAGGAGCGAGTGTGATCGTTGGATCACAATGAAGAGGATTGATAGTCGTCGGATTAGAGGAAGGTGCAAGAGCCTTAACACTTCACAGCACAGAGGAGAGAGAACCTATCGGGGTTGAAATTTGAGGTTTCCGAAGTCCGTAGAGATAAAATCCCAAAGTAGAATCTCAGTCGTCCAATCACAGAAACAGATCCGAGCCATCAGATTGTACGGGGCAAGGATCAAGTGTCAGATCATCAGAAAGGATCTGGACCGTCAGATACTGTGAAGTCCAGGAGGAACAAATTTTGAAACTTGAAACACCCGAAGCGAATCTGGATCATTGATCTAGGAGGATACGTGTCAATAGATCGGAAGATCTAGAGGAAGGTGGAGGTTGAAGTGTTGAAACATTCGAAGCCCAAATACCTGAAGAGACGAGAGTCATCGATCTGTGAGGAGACACTTGGAAACATATCTCGAGCTCCGAGAAAGTTGAAGTGGGTTTTTTATTTGAGAACTGAGATCGTCGGAGTGCGAATACCCGAATACCCGAAGTAATATCTAGGCCGTGAGATATAAGGGAGACGTGGCACGAATCCGTGAACTCCGGGTAAAGTCCCTAAGTGATTTGTATCCGTCGTATCTAAGAAGGACATGGCGTAGATCCATGCATTCTGGGTAAAGTCCTGAATTAATCCTCAATCATTGGATCAGGAGGACACGCATCAAGGGATCACAACCTTCAGATAAAAGCATTTGGGAAAAGGCGAAGTTTGAGATTTGAGATCTCAGAAGTCCAAAGAACTAGAGGAGATCTTGACCGTAGATCAAGAAGAGGGTGGTTGGACCGTTGATTTGAGTTGAACGGTCAAACACCCGAAGTGAAGACAGGTTCATTGATTGGGAGGACAGGTGTCCATAGATCGCTAGTTCCAGAGGATTAACATACGGAAGGACGCTGGGTTTGAGATTTTGAATTCCCGAATTCCATAATTGTGAAGAGATCTCGACCGTTGATTCACAGGAAGCAAATCTAGTCCATATATTTGAAGGGCCAGGATCTGATTGTAGATTTAGACGTTATCGTCAAGATCATGAGATCAAAGATCCCATAGTATTTCGGGGACAAAAATTGCGAGGAATTTAAGATATCGAGGGTGGGCCGCAATTCAAACCATGGTTTCGTCAAGTGGACACGTGGAAGTTGTAGGAGCATTGCGGGGTCAAAAGCGGTTTAACTCCAAACCACTTGTGGCTGCGCCCGCAATTGTGTGGTTATATCCCAAGGTCACATCAAGAGAGGGTTTATCTGAAAATGAGATAACGCCGACACTCTGAGTTTTCGCAGCAGAGTGAAAGGAAAGGTCACGGGTTGTTGTCAGACTTGCACTAGGAAGCCGAGGGGGCNGGCATTAAGGCTTCAGAGAGTCTTTTGACTCAAGAATCGAAGATCCATTGACCGAGAGGTCATGCATCCCTACGGGGAAGTAGGGGGGATGCATTAGGTGGTATCAGAGCTTATATTGACTTTGTTTATAGATAGTAGATGAAAGGAGAAAGGGGTAAGTTGATATAATTTGTGTTATCAAAATTTTAATTTATGTTTGTAGGTGACATAGTGAAATCATGCCACCAAGAAGGCATAGAGCGAATGCAGAAATGGAAGAAGAAATGAGGCGTCTCCGAATGAGATTGGACGCCATGGAAACAACACAGAGAAGAGCACCAGACGCTAGAGATATCAGTGAAGCTGAGAGTGAATAAGAAGAGGTCGAAGAAAATGTAGCACAGGATGTTGCACAAGATCGCTTAATAAAAGTTTTTTCAAGAATAGGATCCAGAGCGAGAATAGAGTTATTGATGTATGAAGGCAATTTAGAAGTTGAAGAATTGTTAGATTGGGTACGTGCTATGGAAAAACACTTCGATTATCAAGATATCGAAGAAGACAAGATGGTGAAGCATGAAGTGACAAGACTAAAAGGTCATGCAATGCTATGGTGGTATGAACTTCAATATGAACGCAGGAGAAATACTAAGCAAAAAAATAAAAACTGGGATAGGATGGTAGCTAAGGTGAAAGCCAAATGTATCCCGAAGTATTACCAAATTAATATTTACAGAAGATTGCAAAACCTGAGACAGAAAAGGTTTATCGGTGAAGGAGTACACTGAAGAATTTTACAGACTGAACATCAGGGTTGGACAGAAGGAAAATGAAGATGAAAAGACAACCAGATATATCAATGGGCTGAGATATGAAATCCAAGAGGAGATCAACATGATGTCGGTTAGTACAATCAAGGATGCTTATCAAGAAGCCTTGAAAGATGAAGAAAAATTGGCCAGGAAGCAAATCCAACGAAGAAGAGGAGGAAACTCAAGTAGAGGTAAGGGAACTACTAGAGAGAAGTTCCAGAAGCCGAAGCATGAAGATGACAAAAAACATAGTCACCATGAGAAAGGTGGAAGTTCTAAAGAAGGACAACATGGAGGAAGAAGCTCTTTTTCCAGAGGAAGAGCCAAAGGAGGCATAGTTAGATTCTATACCCATGAAAAGCAAGGGCACAAGTCTTGGGAATGTCTCGAGAGAAAGAACAAAGGAGGAGGTGAAGCACACATTGTTGAATCACATAAACATGTGGAAGCAGAAGCGACAGAAGGAGGAAGGAACCTCATGATGAGGAAAATTCTTCTTAAACCATAAAAGGAACTAGTTCAGCAAACACGTCTATTTAGAACTGTTTGCAAGGTGAAAGACAAATTTTGCAAGGTGATCATAGACAGTGGGAGCACTGACAATCTAGTATCCACAAATATGGTGGAAAAGATGGAGTTGAAGACAACGTCACATCCAAACCCATACAAGGTATCGTGCTTGTAGAAATGACATCAAGTAATGGTAAGTCAACAATGCCAAGTTGAATTTAAAATAGGAGGTTATAAGGATGAAATATTATGTGATGTAATTCCTATGGATGTCTGTCATATTTTATTGGGAAGGTCATGGAAGTATGACCTAAAAGTTATTCATGATGGAAGAAAGAATACCTATACCCTATAAAAGAATGGTAGGACACATATGTTGTTACCGATAGAAGACAAAGAGAAAAAGAGAGAAGCTAGTTCAAGCATACTTCACATGAATGGAAAGGAACTCTTGAAATAAGTCAAAAAGGAAAAGGAAATGCAGTTTGTTGTAGTGAGGAAGCCTAGAGTTATCCTTACAAATACTTATGTGGAATTTTTTCCTATAGAAATCCAAGAACTGTAAGAAAACTTTGTTGATATAGTAGTGGATGCGTTACCACACTCATTGCCACCCATTAGGAGTATAAGCCATCATATTTACCTTATTCCATGAGCTAGTTTATCAAACAAAGAAGCTTCTAGGTTGACACCTAGAGAGAATGAGGAGCTCAAAAATCAAGTCCAGGAGTTGTTGGATAATGGTTTAGTCAGGGAAAGACTAAGCCCATGCGCAGTACCGACTGTGCTAATTCCAAATAAATATGGGGGATGGAGGATGTGTACAGATTATCGATCCATTAACAAGATAACCATTAGGTACAGATTCCCTTTACCGAGGATGGATGATTTGATGGACTGTTTGAGTGTAGCGAGCTATTTTTCCAAGACATACTTGAAAAGTGGATATCATCAAATAAGGACGAGAGAGGGAGATGAATGGAAAACAACATTCAAGACAAATGAAGGATTGTTTGAATGGTTGGTCATGTCATTTGGGTTGAAAAATGCACCAAGCACATTTATGAGATTGATGAATGAAGTGTTGAAAGACTTCATTGGGAATGTTTTCATAGTATATCTGGATGACATACTAATCTTCAGTAAGACGAAGGGAGACCACTTAAGACATTTGACATTAGTGATGGAAAAGTTGTAGCAAGAGAAGTTGTTGATAAATCTGAAGAAAAGTTATTTTATGAAGAAGGAACTCATATATTTGGGTTTCGTGATCTCTTCAAATGAATTGAAGATAGATCCGGAAAAGATAAGATCAATCAAATAATGGCCATCGTGAAGCAACATATTTGAGGTAAAAAGTTTTCATGGGTTAGAAAGATTTTATAGAAACTTTATCAGAAATTTCAGTGGTATATGTGCACCCATGCTGGACATTGTGAAGAAGAAACACAAGTCCTTCAGTTGGACAGAGGAAGCTGAGAAAGGTTTCAAAGTGTTGAAGGAGAAGATCACAGAACAACCAATTATGGTCTTGCCAGATTTTGGAAAAAAAAATCAAGTGAGATGTGATGAAAGTGGATTAGTTATTGGAGCAGTCTTGAGTCAGGATAATAGGCCAGTTGCTTATTTCAGTGAGAAACTAAATGACGTCAAGAAGAATTATTCCACATATGACAAAGAATTTTATGCAATGATTCAATCTTTGAAGAAGTGGAGACAATGTCTAATTCCCAAAGAATTTGTCTTGTACAGTGATAATTAAGCTTTGCAATTTATTACTAGGCAAGAAAAGTTGAATCAGAAACATGCAAAATGGGTAGAATTTATGCAAAATTTTACTTTTGTTACGAAACACATTGTTGGAATTGCTAACAAAGTTGCAGATGCATTGAGTAGGAGGAGTTTAATTTTACAGGAATTCCAAGTGGAGACCTTAGGGCTTCAACACCTCAAAGAGATGTATAAAGAAGATGCATATTTTAAGGAGGCTTATGAGGCATGCAAGAATCATTTATTGGGAGACAGAAGCCCATGAATTGAATATTTGATCTAGGATGGATTATTGTTCAAAGGAATCCAATTATGCATTCTGAAATGCTCAATGAGAGATAATTTTCTGAAGGAGAAACACACCGGAGGTTTAGCTGGACATTTTGGTCATGATAAGACATTTTCACAACTGAGCAATTCGTACTGTTGGACGAGCATGAGAGTAGAGGTGAAAATTTTTGTGCACAAATGTAGAATTTTTCAATATGAAAAAGGAAGACAACAAAACATTGGTTTGTATCATCCATTACCAATTCCAGAAAGACCATGGGATGCAATCAATATGGATTTTGTTTTGGGATTGCCTAGAGCTAAAAAAGGGAGCGATTCCATATTTGTTGTGGTCGACAAATTTTCAAAAATGGCACATTTCATACCATTCCATAACACAAAAGATGCTACACACATAGCTAATTTTTTTTCCAGAGAAGTGACAAGACTACACGGATTGCCGAGGAGCATAGTCTGAGACAGGGACGCCAAATTTGTAGGACACTTTTGGAGGACTCTATGGAAGAGGCTGGGGACGAACTTGTCCTTTAGTTCAACATATCACCCTCAGACATATGGACAAACTGAAGTAGTAAACAAGAGTGTCAGAAACTTGTTAAGAAGTTTAGTCACTGAGCAAGGTCGACAATGGGATCATATTCTGGCACAAGCAAAATTTGCATTCAACAATTGAGTGAACAAGAGAACAGGAAAAAGTCCATTTGAAATTGTGTATGGTATACATCCAAAAGGGATTACAGAGTTGATAGATTTGAATAAAGATGAGTTTAGAAGTGTTGGATCAGAGGATTTCGCAACAGAAATGCAGAAACTCCATGACAGAGTCAGAGAGAAGCTACAAGACAACAACCATAAATACAGTAGCAGAGTTGATCAAAACAGGAGAGAAGTTCAATTCAAAGTTGGAGATGAATTTTTAGCTCATTTGAGAAAAAAAAGGTTTCCAAGGGGAACATATAACAAATTGAAGATGAAGAAGATAGGACCATGCAGGATTCTCAGAAAATTCGTAGCCAATGCTTCTGAAATTGAGTTTCTAGACAATGTTGGGATATCACCGATATTCAATGTTGCAAACCTGTATCCTTACAGGAGAGATGAGGCAAGAGAATCAGATGATCGGAAATAAATTCAGTGGGAAGAGAAATTTCCCCCAGCAAAAAAACCTCAGATGGAGAAAATCATTGAACAAAGGGATGGAAAGAAAACCAGGAGGAATACATATCCTGAATACTTAGTGAAGTGGAAAGATCATCCAATGGAAGATGCCAGTTGGGTTACATAACCTGATATTTGTTGAAATAATGTAATTGCAAAGAGTATTCTAATTATTATTTGATATATTATTCATCGGATCAATCCCCATTGTGGATTGATCTTGTCGTCTATTGTAATAGGACCAAATCCCCTTTTGCGGATTGGTCAAATGTTAATTATAATAGGAAGAATAAGAAGTCATCCCCAACAGATATTAAAGAGGCCCCAGAATGTAATTAAGGTGGCTATAGCCACCCAGTGGGAGAAGTCGGCCCTGCCAGTGAAGAGACACTTCACACGTGCCATTCTAATATAAATAAGGAGGCTAACACCTCACTTAGACACACAACTCACTTGCTCATTGAGAGACAAGTTTCGGATTTGCTGCTGGAGAAGAAGGAGAGAGAGAGTGGCGCATATCTGGGAGAGGACTTTCTGTATTAGCTTAAGAGATCTCTTGGCATTGTATTGGCTATCTATATTAAGAAAGTTTTGTTGGGTTTTCTTCCCCTAGAGGGTTTCCCAGGATAAATGTTGTGTCTCTTGTGATTATGTATTTCTCAGTGATCTTGGATTATGCTATTGTTATCTAATTAAATGAAAACAACTATAATGATGGCTTAAACCATTAACATGG
>SNQJ01S0019856.1:161829-177495 GCA_010110895.2 Picea sitchensis
TATTTGATATATTATTCATCGGATCAATCCCCATTGTGGATTGATCTTGTCGGCTATTGTAATAGGACCAAATCCCCTTTTGTGGATTGGTCAAATGTTAATTATAATAGGTAGAATAAGAAGTCGTCCCCAACAGATATTAAAGAGGCCCCAGAATGTAATTGAGGTGGTTATAACCACCCAGTGGGAGAAGTCGGCCCTACCAGTGAAGATACACTTCACACGTGCCAGTCTAATATAAATAAGGAGGCTAGCGCCTCACTTAGACATACAACTCACTTGCTCATTGAGAGACAAGTTTCACATCTGCTGCTGGAGAAGAAGGAGAGAGAGAGTGGCGCATATCTGGGAGAGGAATTTCTGTATTATCTAAGAGATCTCTTGGCATTGTATTGGCTATCTATATTAAGGAAGTTTTGCTGGATTTTCTTCCCCTAGAGGGTTTCCCAGGATAAATGTTGTGTCTCTTGTGATTGTGTATTTTTCAGTGATCTTAGATTATGCTATTGTTATCTAATGAAATGAAAACAACTATAATAATGTCTTAAACATTAACTATATTTTGAAGCATGTAAAAACAGTGCAGGAGCTCATGGACATGAGTCCATGAATTTTTTTAACCAGAGGAGTATGATGTAGGAGCATCGCCTTCCAAGTCAACAATGCACGTGTGGAGGCAAACGAATCACATCTTTGCAGGACCGAGTTTCAAATCAAACATTTATTTCAGAGATAAATAGGTTGTTTGGATATTTTGTAAACAACATTTTAAAATTGTAACTTGTTTGCAAAGTCATGAAGGATTGTAAGAGATTGCAGATATGGAGTGTTGACTCTATCTAGCAATAACTGGTAGTTATTGTAATAGGACAAAGGAGGTAACAACTTTGAGTTTGATAGGATAAATTTCAGATATAACGAGAGAGCTCGTGGAGCCAGTCCTTAGATAGTTTTTTTCATTGTTGTATTGTAACAGATAGACAAAATAAATAGAATGAGATAGAGATCAGAGAGATCAGTAGAACAGAGTAGAGTAGAAGAAACACTATGTAAATTTGTTTTCATGAATGAATAGAATAGAGAGAGTTTTCCCGAAATCTTTGGTCTATTTTCATTTCATGTGTGATTGAATGAATATTATATTCTGTATGTATGGTTTAGTTCATTTAGTTCATGATGAACTGTTCGAGAGATTGACTGTATGAGTTCATGACAAAACTGGACGAGTTTCAATTGTTTCTCTTCGGACACTTGTATGCAAGGTGTGCATCTCGAACGCAAGGAGCGCATCGATTGAATCTCAGAGTGGCTTAGAGAAGTTCAAAGAGGCCAAGATAAACTTAGACCAGGTGCAAGGTGTGCATAGTGTCTAGGAGCGACCAAGATTCGAAGAACCAGAGCAGAGGAATGCCAGGTGAGCGAGAAGAATTTCTTTCCAATAAATCCTTCAATTTGAGTTATCAAAATCCCGAGAATGCAAGGTGTGTGTGGGAGATCGAAATACTTTTAAGGAATGAAGTTCAGAAGAGATAACACTTTTCCCCGAGTGTTTATGAGATCCGAGAGTCGGACTTGTAGAAAGAACAAAGGTTTGAAACCTTTGAAGATTGATAAATCTTCCAAGCGGGGAGATATCAAAAGCTTAAGAGGAGGAGCGACCGTGATCGTTGGATCGCAATGAAGAGGATCGACAGTCATCGGATCAGAGGAAGGTGCAAGAGCCTTAACACTTCGTAGAACAGAGGAGAGAGAACCTTTTGGGGTTGAACTTTGAGGTTTCCAAAGTCCGAAGAGATGAAACCCTGAAGTAGAATCTCAGTCGTCCGATCACAGAAACAGATCTAAGCCATCAGATTATTCGGGGCAAGGATCAAGTGTCGAATCGTCAGAAAGGATCTGGATCGTCAGATACTATGAAGTCCGGGAGGAAGCAAGTTTGAAACTTGAAACACCTGAAGCGCGGAGAGCCGAAGGACCAGAGCAAATCTGGATCGTTGATCCAAGATGATACATGTTGATAGGTTGGAAGATCCATAGGAAGGCGAAGGTTGAAGCGTTGAAACATCCGAAGCTCAAATACCCGAAGAGACGAGAGCCATCAATCTATGAGGAGACACTTGGAAGTAGATCTCGAGCTCCGAGAAAGTTGAAGTGGGTTTTTTAGTTGAGAACTGAGATTTTCGGAGTGCAAAGACCCGAAGAATCGAAGTAAGATCTGGACTATGAGATCTAAGAGAGAGGTGGCACGAATCCATGAACTCTAGGTAAAGTCCCGAAGTGATTTGTAGCCACCAAATCTAAAAGGGACGTGGCATAGATCCATGAATTTCAGGTAAAGTCCCAAAATAATCCTCGATCGTTGGATCAGGAGGACACGCGTCAGGGGATCACAACCTTTGGATAAAAGCATTTGGGAAAAGATGAAGTTTGAGATCTGAGCTCTTAGAAGTCCGACGACTCGAAGGATATCTCGACCGTCAATCGAGAAGAGGCTTGTTGGACCGTTGATCTGAGTTGAACGGTCAAACACTCGAAGTGAAGGCAAGGTTGTTGATTGGGAGGACAGGTGTCTGTAGATCGATAGTTCCAGCGGATTGACATACAGAAGGAAGTTGGGTTTGAGATTTCGAATTCCCGAAGTCCAGAATTGTGAAGAGATCTCGACCGTTGATTCAGAGGAAGCAGATCTTGTTCGTAGATTCGAAGGGCACAGATCTGATCGTCGATTTAGACGTTATCATCAATATCATGAGATCAATGATCGCATGGTATTGTGGGAACATAAATTGCAAGGCTTTTAAGATATCGAGGGTGGGTCGCAATTCAAACCATGGTTTTGTCAAGGGGACACGTGGAAGTTGTAGGATCATTATGGGCTCAAAAGAAGTTTGAATCCAAACCACTTGTGGTCGCGCCCACAATCGCATGGTTATAGCCTAAGGTCAGATCAAGAGAGGGTTTATCTAAAAAGGAGCTAACGCTAACACTCTGAGTTTTCGCAGCAGAGAGAAAGGAAAGGTCGCGGGTTGCTGTCAGACCTGCACCAAGAAGCCGAGGGGGCCTGTGTTTAGATACAGGGGGGGGACCATTAAGGCTTCAGAGAGTATTTCGACTCAAGAATCAAAGATCCATTGACCGAGAGGTCGCACAACCCTACGGAGGAATAGGGGGGTTGCATCAGGAGAGATGATACATCAAGTTGTGAAATAAATCACTGGGTAGGTACTATGGTGTTAGAAGGTGTACTTGTATCTAAGCTTGATTTTAAATCGAAGAATTTCAATCTTTGATTTACAAGGGGAAATGTGAGATAGATTAATCTCATAGTTGGTTAGGACCAAATTTGGTTTAAGAGGGAATGTGACATAGATTAATCTGAGTTGGTCAGGACCAAGTTTTGTTTAAAGGGGAGTGTGAAGTCTATTGCATTGGAAGCTGGTAATAATGATAGTTTTTATCGATGTAATTAAGGGGAGTGTGAAGTCTATTGCATTGGAAGATGGTAATAATGATAGTTTTTATCGATGTAATTAAAGGGGAGTGTTAAGGAAAATAATTACATATTTACGTAACTAGTTAATTAGTTAGTTTATGTGAGTTGGTAATTCAGTAACTTCTTGTAACCATATTTTATAACTGTACATGTTCATATTAATATAATACACATGATATTTTATAACTGTACATGTTCATATTAATATAATATGAACATCGATAATTTAGTGTGTTGCATCAATTCTGTGTCTGGTTAATCTTTTCAAGCTCCCTATTCTTTGGCTTCCTGGAGTCGAATACATGGAAATTGATCTTTCTTCTGCTACGTTTCGCTTGGAGGACATCAAACAGATAAAGAACTCTATGGGAGGGGTATGTAATCGCGGCCATACGCTCGCAACACTCATTCATATTGAATAATTGACACGTATAGATGCTTACAGAGTTTCGATTTTCTATCCAAACGGTGAATGATGTGATAACAACCATACGCTACTTGCTGATTCGCTTGTCAGCTGGTATGCTAGCCTAGCTCATTTTTTATAATTACTACCGAATTCGATCATATTTCTCCAATTTCTTCTTTCTTTCTTCTAATTACAACACTTTTGTTTATGAACGGCTTGTTTTTTAAAGCAGAGAGGTTGCGGAGCAACAAGTCCCTGCCTAGAAGGTAGAGGAGCTTGTTGTTTGTTACTTAGCTTGATATTATTTATGGAGCAGTACTCTCCCTGCCTAGAAGGTAGAGGAGCTTGTTGTTTGTTACTTAGCTTGATATTATTTATGGAGCAGTACTCTTTTAATGAATTTATTAGAACACAATGGTGGATCTTTTGAGTTCGGGCAAAGTTCATTCAATTTATTAGAACAAAATGGTGGATCTTTTGAGTTCAGGCAAGGTTCATTCCAAGTTCTCATTGCTTAGACAACAAGTTATTCGATGTTGTTACCAAATCAGTTGTGTAATCAATAGAGTAATCTACTCATTTCGGATCTACTACTCGTGCTTATGCAGAAAGATCCAAATCAGTTATTTCAGAGATAGGATCAAGATGATAACTAGCATAATCCCTATTAAGTCATGATTACACAGTTAATCGAAATTTAATATATGGTTGAAGAGACAGATTGATTTATCTTCGAAGTGTGTTTCTCGAGTTTTCAAAACTCCCACCGTGGAATTCAAAGAAGTAAGGATGTGATAATGCGCTCCATGCAGAAATTCGTTTTGAAGGATCAATTTGCAATATTTTATGCACATACAAAATAATAGCATTATTACTGTTATAAAATTTATTTAAAAGAAGTTACCTGTGAGCACAAAATCTTACCCATAACAAATCAGAACCACAATCATCTAAATTTGGAACAACCTTCCTCATATCCTTAGGTCTAAACATAGGAAATTCCGCATTCCATTGTGGAAATTTTGTCACTTCTGGCCATACATCGTCATTGGGAGYACCAAATGAAGCAAAGACCAAATGAATATGAAAAATGAATATGAAATCTAGGACAGAGAGCAATCGTTGAATAATAAATTGCAGGATTAAAAACAAATAAAGCAGYGCACAAATTTCCCCTCTCAGGAGSATCCCATAAGCCAAATGGAATGTATTTGGTATYCTCGTCAYTTGCCTCGYGCTTTCGCTTCCCCCTTATGGTCGTCARCACATTCTCATTCTCAATCTGAACCTGCAAAACAGATACACACAGGAATTCAAGCAAGCCTTCAGATTCGATTCGCGGTCGGATGAAAATGTCAATAGACACAAAAGAAATAAAAGACAAAAACCGACCTTAATGTCGGAGCTCTTGACGCCAGGCATGTCGGTAATGAAGGATTAGGCCTTCGAGTTCTCCTTGATGTCCACGGCGGTGCCGATGATGGCCTTGGTGTCGTCCCATGTGAAAATACGCGCTTTACTCCAGGGAAGTAGCAGTGTTGTAATAGTGTTGGGATGGATGAGGGATTGTAACAGTGTTGGGATGGATTGAGGGGTCTGTCCAGATGATTGCAAGAAGAACGGCGGTAAAACACAATGACAGAGACAACTGAAAGGCTCTTACAAAGACAAGAGAGTGGTCTTTCATCTAGAGGAGCAAGGCTCTTACAGAGACAAGAGAGTGGTCTGTATGGGGATAATGTCTTTTGAAATATTAAATTAAGTTTTGTTGGTAGTATGTATGAAGTTATATTAATCTTTAATTGTGGTTGATATTTTTGAGTTAAAAAAATGTATAGTTCTTGGTCAATTCAAGCACCAACTATAGTTGGTTCCAATTAGGATTTTTGGAGTGAGAAAGTGAAAGTCATTTTGCAAGGTCAAGGATGTTGGGATTGTGTTGAAACAAGGTTCATAGAACCTGATGCAAATGATGTTGCAATTATGATTGTTGCTCAAGAAAAACATTAGAAGAACTTAAGCAAAAAGAAGGAAAAGCCAAATCATATATTCTAGTTTCATTAGATGATTCTATATTTCCTAAAATTATTGGTGCCAAGACTTCTATAGAAGCATGGAATATTCTTAAGTTGGCTTATAAGGGTAATGAAAAAGTGAAAACTGTGAGACTTCAAACCCTTAGAACTCAATTTGAAACCCTCAAGATCAATGAACCGAAGAAGTAGATTCTAGCGAGGCCAACGAAGATGATAGATGAACAAGATTTTCCATGAAGCGAAAATTGAAAACCTCTCTTTGAGAAAGAAAGGAAACCAAAAATTTGTGAAGAAGAAAGATGGACACAGACATAAAGAAATAGTGGAGAAGAGAATGCAAAAAAATAAAACTAAATTTTTGTTAAATTTTTGGTTTTTTCATTCACCAACAAATATAAGAAGAAATGAATTGTTGCAATTTGAGGGGTGCATGTTTGGTTGTACCCGACTGAATTGTTGTAATTTGAGGGGTGCATGTTTGATTGTACCCGAAACCCCAATAGACACTCCAATAAGTTTTTTGGTCCCATTTGTAAGAAGTTGTGAGCTTTGCTATAGAAAATCTTTGTTCCCCACGTTTAGTAAGCCCTCATTGAATCAGGCCTACATAGGTCAATATGTGATCATGTAGCATGTATCCTTGGTTTCGAGCAGCATGAAGCTTAGCCATGATACATCAAAACCATCCATGGTTTCGAGTAGCATGAAACACTGGCCATGGGAGATAATGCAAGAGCATTGCCTTCCAAGTCAACAACGCACATGTGGAGATGAATGAATGACATCTCAGCAGGACCGAGTTTCAAATCAAACATTTATTTCAGAGATAAATCGGTTTTTGGGATATTTTGTAAACAACATTTTAAAATAGTAACTTGTTTGTAAATTCATCAAGGACTCTAAGAGATTGCATATATGGAGTGGTGACTCTATCTGGCAATAAGTGGTAGTTATTGTAATAGGACAAAGTAGGTAACAACTTTGAGTTTGATAGGATAGATTTCAGATAGGACGAGAGAGCTCGTGGAGCCATTCCTTAGACAGTATTTTTCATTGTTGTATTGTAACAGATAAAAAGAATAGAGAGAATGAGATAGAGATCAGTATAACATAGTAGAGTAGAAGAAACACTAAGTAAATTTGTTTTCATGAATGATTAGAACAGACAGAGTTATCCCAAAATACTTGGACTGTGTTCATTTCATGTGTGATTGAATGAATATTATATTATGTATGTATGGTTTAGTTCAGTCTGTTCACGCAGAACTGTTTGAGATATTCATTGTATGAGTTAGTGAAAAAAATGGAAGAGTTTCAATTGTTTCTCTTCGGATACTTGTATGCAAGGTGTGCATCTCGAACACAAGGAGCGCATCGATTGAGTCCCAGAGTGGCTCAGAGAAGTTCAGAGATGACAAGAGAAACTTAGACCAGGTGCAAGGTGTGCACATCGTCAACGAGCGACCAAGCTTCGAAGAACCATCGCAGAGGAATGCCAGGTGAGCGAGAAGAATTTATTTCCAATAAATACTTCGATTTGAGTTATCGAAATCCAGAGAATGCAAGGTGTGTGTGGGAGATCGAAATCCTTTTAAGGACTGAAGCTCAAAAGAGATAACACTTTCCCCAAGTGTTGATGAGATTCCAAAGTCGGACTCGTAGAAAGAACAAAGGTTCGAAACCTTTGAAGATCGATAAATCTTCTAAGAGGGGAGATATCAGAATCTCAAGAGGAGGAGCGAGCGTGATCGTTGGATCACAGTGAAGAGGATTTATAGTCGTTGGATTAGAGGAAGGTGCAAGAGCCTTAACACTTCACATCACAGAGGAGAGAGAACCTATCGGGGTTGAAATTTGAGGTTTCCGAGTCTGTAGAGATGAAACCCTGAAGTAGAATCTCAGTCGTCCAATCACAGAAACAGATCCGAGCCATCAGATTGTACAGGGAAAGGATCAAGTGTCAGATCATCAGAAAGGATCTAGACCGTCAGATACTGTGAAGTCCAGGAGGAACAAATTTTTAAACTTGAAACACCTTAAGCGAATCTGGATCGTTGATCCAGGAGGATACATGTCAATAGATCGGAAGATCTAGAGGAAGGAAGAGGTTGAAGCATTGAAACATTCGAAACCCGAATACCTAAAGAGACGAGAGTCGTTGATCTGTGAGGAGACACTTGGAAACATATCTCTAGCTCCGAGAAAGTTGAAGTGGATTTTTTATTTGAGAACTGAGATCGTCGGAGTGCGAATACTCGAATACTCGAAGTAATATCTAGATCGTGAGATATAAGGGACACGTGGCACGAATCCGTGAGCTCCGGGTAAAGTCCCTAAGTGATTTGTAGCAGCCGGATCTAAGAGGGACATGGCGTAGATCCATGCATTCTGGGTAAAGTCCCGAATTAATACTCAATCATTGGATCAGGAGGACACGCATCAAGGGATCACAACCTTCGGATAAAAGCATTTGGGAAAAGGCGAAGTTTGAGATTTGAGATCTCAGAAGACCGAAGAACTGGAGGAGATCTCGACCGTAGATTGAGAAGAGGGTGGTTGTAACATTGATCCGAGTTGAACGGTCAAACACCCGAAGTGAAGACAGGGTCGTTGATTGGGAAGACAGGTGTCCGTAGATCGCTAGTTCCAGAGGATTGACATACGAAAGGAAGGTGGGTTTGAGATTTTGAATTACCGAATTCCAAAATTGTGAAGAGATCTCGATCGTTGATTCACAGGAAGCAGATCTGGTTCATAGATTTGAAGGGCCCAGATCTGATTGTAGATTTATACATTATCGTCAAGATCATGAGATCAAAGATCCCGTAGTATTTTGGGGACATAAATTGTGAGGAGTTTAGGATATCGAGGGTGGGCTGCAGTTCAAACCATGGTTTCGTCAAGGGGACACGTGGAAGTTGTAGGAGCATTGCGGGATCAAAAGTGGTTTAACTCCAAATCGCTTGTGGTTGCACCCGCAATTGTGTGGTTATATCCCAAGGTCACATCAAGAGAGGGTTTATCTGAAAAGGAGATAACGTCGACACTCTGAGTTTTCGCAGCAGAGCGAAAGGAAAGGTCGTGGGTTGTTGTCAGACCTGCACTAGGAAGCCAAGGGGGCCTGTGTTTAGATACAGGGGGGGGGTGCATTAAGGCTTCAGAGAGTCTTTTGACTCAAGAATCGAAGATCCATTGACCGAGAGGTCGTGCATCCCTACAGGGAAGTAGGGGGGATGCATTAGGTGGTATCAGAGCTTATATTGAGTTTGTTTGTAGATAGTAGATGAAAGGAGAAAGGGGTAAGTTGATATAATTTGTGTTATCAAAATTTTAATTTATGTTTGTAGGTGACATAGTGAAATCATGCCACCCAGAAGGCGTAGAGCAAATGCAGAAATGGAAGAAGAAATGAGGCGTCTCTGAATGAGATTGGACGCGATGAAAACAACACAGAGAAGAGCACCATACGCTAGAGATATCAGTGAAGCTGAGAGTGAATAAGAAGAGGTCGAAGAAAATGTAGCATAGGATGTTGCACAAGATCACTTAATAAAAGTTTTTTCAAGAATAGGATCCACAGCGAGAATAGAGTTACCGATGTATGAAGGCAATTTAGAAGTTGAAGAATTGTTAGATTGGGTATGTGCTATGGAAAAACACTTCGATTATCAAGATATCAAAGAAGACAAGATGGTGAAGCATGAAGTGACAAGACTGAAAGGTCATGCAATGCTATGGTGGTATGAAATTCAATATGAACACAGGAGAAATGCTAAGCAAAAAAATAAAAACTGGGATAGGATGGTAGCTAAGGTGAAAGCCAAATTTATCTCGAAGTATTACCAAATTAATATTTACAGAAGATTGCAAAACCTGAGACAGAAAGGTTTATCAGTGAAGGAGTACACTGAAGAATTTTACGGACTGAACATCAGGGATGGACAGAAGGAAAATGAAGATGAAAAGACAACCAGATATATCAATGGGCTGAGATATGAAATCCAAGAGGAGATCAGCCTGATGTCGGTTAGTACAGTCAAGGATGCTTATCAAGAAGCCTTGAAAGATGAAGAAAAATTGGCCAGGAAGCAAATCCAACGAAGCAGAGGAGGAAAATCAAGTAGAGGTAAGGGAACTACTAGAGAGAAGTTCCAGAAGCCGAAGCATGAAGCTGACAAAAAACATAGTCACCATGAGAAAGGTGGAAGTTCTAAAGAAGGACAGCATGGAGGAAGAAGCTCTTTTTCCAGAGAAAGAGGACGAGGAAGAGCCAGAGGAGGCGTAGTTAGATTCTATACCCATGGAAAGCAAGGGCACAAGTCTTGGGAATGTCTCGAGAGAAAGAACGAAGGAGGAGGTGAATCACACATTGTTGAATCAAATAAACATGTGGAAGCAGAAGCGATAGAAGGAGGAAGGAACCTCATGATGAGGAAAATTCTTCTTAAACCAGAAAAGGAACTAGTTCAGCAAACACGTCTGTTCAGCGCTGTTTGCAAGGTAAAAGACAAAGTTTGCAAGGTGATCATAGACAGTGGGAGAACTGACAATCTAGTATCCACAAATATGGTAGAGAATCTGGAGTTGAAGACAACTGCACATCCAAACCATTACAAGGTATCGTGCTTGTAGAAAGGACATCAAGTAATGGTAAGTCAACAATGCCAAGTTGAATTTAAAATAGGAGGTTATATTGATGAAATATTATGTGATGTAATTCCTATGGATGTCTGTCATATTTTATTGGGAAGGTCATGTAAGTATGACCTAAAAGTTATTCACGATGGAAGAAAGAATACCTATACCCTAGAAAAGAATGGTAGGACACATATGTTGTTACCCATAGAAGACAAAGAGAAAAAGAGAGAAGCTAGTTCAAGCATACTTCGCATGAATGGAAAGGAACTCTTGAAATAAGTCAAAAAGGAAAAGGAAATGAAGTTTGTTGTAGTGAGGAAGCCTAGAGTTATCCTTACAAATACTTATGTGGAATATTTTCCTATAGAAATCCAGGAACTGTAAGAAAACTTTGTTGATATAGTAGTGGATGCGTTACCACACTCATTGCCACCCATTAGGAGTATAAGCCATCATATTTACCTTATTCCAGGAGCTAGTTTATCAAACAAAGAAGCTTCTAGGTTGACACTTAGAGAGAATGAGGAGCTCAAAAATCAAGTCCAGGAGTTGTTGGATAATGGTTTAGTCAGGGAAAGACTAAGCCCATGCGCAGTACCGACTGTGCTAATTCCAAAGAAATATGGGGGATGGAGGATGTGTACATATTCCCGAGCCATCAACAAGATAACCATTAGGTACATATTCCCTTTACCGAGGATGGATGATTTGATGGACTGTTTGAGTGTAGTGAGCTATTTTTCCAAGACATACTTGAAAAGTGGATATCATCAAATAAGGACGAGAGAGGGAGATGAATGGAAAACAACATTCAAGACAAATGAATGATTGTTTGAATGGTTGGTCATGTCATTTGGGTTGAAAAATGCACCAAGCACATTTATGAGATTGATGAATGAAGTGTTGAAAGACTTCATTGGGAATGTTTTCATAGTATATCTGGATGACATACTAATCTTCAGTGAGACGAAGGGAGAACACTTAAGACATTTGACATCAGTGATGGAAAAGTTCTAGCAAGAGAAGTTGTTGATAAATCTGAAGAAAAGTTCTTTTATGAAGAAGGAACTCGTATATTTGGGTTTCGTGATCTCTTCAAATGAATTGAAGATGGATCCGGAAAAGATAAGATCAATCAAATAATGGCCATCGTGAAGCAACATATTTGAGGTAAGAAGTTTTCATGGGTTAGCAAGCTTTTATAGAAACTTTATCAGAATTTCAGTGGTATATGTGCACCCATGCTGGACACTGTGAATAAGAAACACAAGTCCTTCAGTTGGATAGAGGAAGCTAAAAAAGGTTTCAAAGTGTTGAAGGAGAAGATGACAGAACAACCAATTATGGTCTTGCTAGATTTTGGAAAAAAAAATCAAGTGAGATGCGATGCAAGTGGATTAGCTATTGGAGCAGTCTTGAGTTAGGATAATAGGCCAGTTGCTTATTTCAGTGAGAAACTGAATGACGTCAAGAATAATTATTCCACATATGAAAAAGAATTTTATGCAGTGATTCAATCTTTGAAGAAGTGGAGACAATGTCTAATTCCCAAAGAATTTGTCTTGTACAGTGATAATTAAGCTTTGCAATTTATTACTAGGCAAGAAAAGTTGAATCAGAAACATGCAAAATTTTACTTTTGTTACGAAGCACATTGTTGGAATTGCTAACAAAGTTGCAAATGCTTTGAGTGGGAGGATTTTAATTTTACAGGAATTCCAAGTGGAGACCTTAGGGTTTCAACACCTCAAAGAGATGTATAAAGAAGATGCAAATTTTAAGGAGGCTTATGAGGCATGCAAGAATCATTTATTGGGAGACAGAAGCCCATGGATTGAATATTTGATCCAGGATGGATTATTGTTCAAAGGAATCCAATTATGCATTCTGAAATGCTCAATGAGAGATAATTTTCTGAAGGAGAAACACACTGGAGGTTTAGCTGGACATTCTGGTCATGATAAGACATTTGCACAACTGATCAATTCGTACTATTGGACGAGCATGAGAGTAGAGGTGAAAAAGTTTGTGCACAAATGTAGAATTTTTCAATATGAAAAATGAAGACAACAAAACATTGGTTTGTATCATCCATTACCAATTCTAGAAAGGCCGTGGGATGCAATCAATATGGATTTTGTTTTGGGATTGCCTAGAACTCAAAAAGGGAGTGATTCCATATTTGTTGTGGTGGACAAATTTTCAAAAATGGCACATTTCATACCATTCCAGAACACAAAATATTCTACACACATAGCTAATTTTTTTTCCAGAGAAGTGGTGAGACTACATGGATTGTCGAGGAGCATAGTCTCAGACAGGGACACCAAATTTGTAGGAAAATTTTGGAGGACTCTATGGAAGAGGCTGGGGATGAACTTGTCCTTTAGTTCAACATATCACCCTCAGACATATGGACAAACTGAAGTAGTAAACAGGAGTCTCAGAAACTTGTTAAGAAGTTTAGTCACTGAGCAAGGTCGACAATGGGATCATATTCTGGCACAAGCAAAATTTGCATTCAACAATTGAGTGAACAAGAGAACAGGAAAAAGTCCATTTGAAATTGTGTATGGTATACATCCAAAAGGGATTACAAATTTGATAGATTTGAATAAAGATGAGTTTAGAAGTGCTGGAGTAGAGGATTTCGCAACAGAAATGCAGAAACTCCATGACAGAGTCAGAGAGAAGCTATAGGACAACAACCATAAATACAATAGCAGAGTTGATAAAAAAAGGAGAGAAGTTCAATTCAAAGTTGGAGATGAATTTTTATCTCATTTGAGAAAATAAAGGTTTCCAAGGGGAACATATAACAAATTGAAGATGAAGAAGATAGGACCATGCAAGATTCTCAGAAAATTTGCAGCCAATGCTTTTGAAATTGAGTTTCTAGACAATGTTGGGATATCACCGATATTCAATGTTGTAGACCCGTATCCTTACAAGAGAGATGAGGAAACAGAATTAGATGATCAGAAATAAATTCAGTGGGAAGAGAAATTTCCCACAGCAACAAAAACCTCAGATGGAGAAAATCATTGAAAAGAGGGATGGAAAGAAAACCAGGAGGAAGACATATCCTGAATACTTAGTGAAGTGGAAAGATCATCCAATGGAAGATGCCAGTTGGGTTACATAACCTGATATTTGTTGAAATAATGTAACTGCAAAGAGTATTCTAATTATTATTTGATATATTATTCATCGGATCAATCCCCATTGTGGATTGATCTTGTCGTCTATTGTAATAGGACCAAATCCCCTTTTGCGGATTGGTAAAATGTTAATTATAATAGGAAGAATAAGAAGTCGTCCCCAACAGATTTTAAAGAGGCCCCAGAATGTAATTAAGGTGGTTATAACCACCCAGTGGGAGAAGTCGACCCTGCCAGTGAAGAGACACTTCACACGTGCCATTCTAATATAAATAAGGAGGCTAACGCCTCACTTAGACACACAACTCACTTTCTCATTGAGAGACAAGTTTCAGATTTGCTGCTGGAGAAGAAGGAGAGAGAGAGTGGCGCATATCTGGGAGAGGACTTTTTGTATTCGTTTAAGAGATCTCTTGGCATTGTATTGGCTATCTATATTAAGAAATTTTTGTTGGGTTTTCTTCCCCTAGAGGGTTTCGCAGGATAAATGTTGTGTCTCTTGTGATTATGTATTTCTCAGTGATCTTGGATTATGCTATTGTTATCTAATGAAATGAAAACAACTATAATAATGGCTTAAACCATTAACATGGTATCAGAGCCAAGATGAAGGAAGCATCTTTCACAAGTGAAAAACATCACTGTTGTCATACATGAAAATTAGGGCTTTTTGATGGTGAAGCTTTTCATCCCCAAAACCATCTAGAAAAGTGCACCCTCCCCTAAGGATCAGTTTGGCACTCTCAGTGCACATTTTCAGTGGCTGGATCTCCTAGAAAATGAAACCCTAGTTTCACAAAGTACCAAAAAACCAGTGTACCAAAAGTACCAGAAGTACCAGAGTACCAGAGGTACCAGAAGCACCAGTCCAGAAATCCACAGATCAAATTTGGAGGAGAAAAAGTTGGATTTTCTCAGATCCAAACACACCAGGCTACTCACCTCAGCCAAGCGCACCTCTTGGTAAGTTCAGATTTTGATTTTGAGCACTTTCATTTTTCGGTCATTTTCTTAGCTCCAGGTAAAGATGTATGCAAGTGTTAATCTTGTTGACAAGCTAGAAGGAGTGGAAAACTTCCATGCCTAGAAGTATAGGATTGGCCTCATTCTTAAAGAGAATGACCTAGCAAGATTCATCAAAGAAGAAGTACCAGAACCCGTCGATGTTGCAGAAAAGGCAAAGCATCAAAAGGACACAATAAGGGCCAAAAGAATCATTGCAGATTCAATCAAAGACCACCTTATTCCTTATGTGTCATCTAAGAAGACTTCGAAAGAAATGTTTGATGCCTTGACCAGACTATATGAAGGAAAGAACATAAACCGAAATATAAATCTAAGAACTCAACTGAAGAATACAAGGATGCAAAAAGGAGAAATGATTCAGGAATACTTCTCCAGAATATCAAAATTCAAAGAACAGATAGAATTTATTGGAGATACCATAGATGAAGATGAACTCATAATGATGGCCCTAAATGGTCTCACAAGGCCTTGGGATGCATTTATCCAAACGATATGTGTCAGAACGGAGAAACTGAAGTTTGATAGTCCATGGGAAGAATGCATCCAAGAAGAAACAAGAGTAGCGAATCGTGAAGTGTTACTAGCAAGAGATGATGATCAAGCCCTAGCTACTCACACCAAAGGAGGAAGGAAGAAACCCTACTTCCAAAAGGAGACTCATAAAAAGCCTCAACAATCAAACAAATTCAATCATAAAGAATCTCATCCAAGGAGATTTCAGAAGAAAGGAAAACGAAAGGAAAGGGACTACTCATCTGTACAATGCTATCATTGTGACAAGATGGGACACATTGTGAAGTTTTGTCCAACCATACGAGAATAATACAAGAGAAAACATAAGAGGCTCCATGCCCATGTAGTCAAAGATGAAGAGCCACCCACAAAGATGATAAGAGAGAAGAT